>JAVTVY010035242.1:0-148435 GCA_036873755.1 Hanleya hanleyi | reverse complement strand
ATACTTCCCAGTCTAATTTCCCATCATTTATAAATTCCTAAAATCGGACTTTCAAACTATCAGAAGGACTACACATTAGAAAAGCTTATAATCTAAGTGCTCTATCGAGCTAAATTGGGAATCCATTCCAGAACAAGGAGGAAACGGTCAGATTAAATGTCCACCATCGAGAGCTATGTGGACAAGGCCCTACTGCAGCTTTTCAAACAACCTTTGATCTTTTTTACAAGACAGATGATTGAGGTGATCTTTAAAGAAGTTGCTGGGCTATGGAGACCAGACCAAAGGGTAATCTAAACGCTCTATCAAGCTAAACTGGGAATCCCATTTCAGAACGAGGAGGAAACGGTCAGATTAAATGTTCACCATCGAGAGTGATGTGGACAAGGCCCTCCTGCAGCTTTTGAAACAACCTTGATTGAGGTGATCTTTAAAGCAGTTGCTGGGCTATGTAGACCAGACCAAAGGGTTTTTAACACCAGGCTATTCTATGGATAACAACTTCTTTATTGCTGTGGAGCCGACGTTTCGTTGGAGATACTTCCAACTTTTTCAAAGCTACTTTTACATTGGTAAAATGCACCACACGTGAATACGCTCGACATGGCCATGGAAAAATAAACGGCATGCCATGCCGTATTTTTAAAGACCAATTCCTTTTATTATCTCATGATTGGTAGAAACAAGTTTAGTTTGTAGTGGTCAAATGTGTTTCATATTGTACCTGTCGTAACAGGTCACTTTCGCGGAGTTTGAGGGACTTCGATTTCAGCCTAGATTCGAGGCTGATTACATCTTTAACAAGAGCCCAAGCGGCTTCAATATACACCCGTACATCTTAAATTACACTAGTCCAAATTTCAAAGTGGTTTATTAGACTTGATCCCAATTGGTAATCATTACCAATTGGGATCAAGGCTATTAAACCACCTCGAAATTTGGACCAATGTAATTCCAGATGTACGGGTGTATATTGGCAATCATTACCAATTGGGATCAAGGCTAGTAAATGTATGGTATTAATTTCACAAAAGTTCAACTAAATGTAGCTTTTTTCACATGTATCAAACACGGGAGACCACTCCACAGGACAACTCTGAATATTCCAACCGAACACATACGGTCAGCTAAATTGGATTCAGTTTTGGGGGACCGTGTCCTTGACCTTTGACAAATTGATCTCGGGATGAATATGGCTCCTCTTTGCCATGCGACTAAGGTATACCCCAAGTTTGGTACCAATCCATACCTTGAAACTAGAGATATCGCACAGACAACAAATGCTAATGGATGAAGTTACCTCGATCTTTGACCTCGACCTAAATTTTGGTACACGACACTTCAATGAATCCATGGACACGAAAAATCATGATCTTTAACAATTTCATAATTTTGGGGTCCGTGACCTTGACCTTCGACCTTGACCAACATTTTGGTACCCGACACGTCCCTCTAATGTAGCAACTGACACCAAGGTTTTAAAGATTTCTTGATTCTGGTGTCAGTGACCTTGACCTACATTTTGGTACATGACACATCGTCTCCCCTTAATATATCAATGAAAACAAAAAAATCATTATCTTTAACAATTTCCTTATTTTGGGGCGACCTTTGACCTTGACCTACATTTCAGAATGTGACACATTGTGTCCCCCTAATGTATCTACCTACACAAAAAAACGTTATTTTTAATAATTTCCTGATTTTGGGGTCACAATTACCTTTGACCTAATGACCTTTGACCTCGATCTACATTCGGTATGCTAAACATCGTTCCCCCCAGGGCATCCACTCACCAAAAATTAGAACTGTAGATAGAAAACTGTCAATGATTTCCCGATTTTAGGCAATAGTGACCTTTGACCTCGAATTTTGGTACACGACACGTCGTCTCCACCTAGCGTATCCACTCACACAAAAAATGCAACTGTGGATAGAGAACGTTCGCAGATATAGACCGGACACTTCAGTGATTTCCTGTTTTTCAGGCCAGTGACCTTTGACCTCGACCTTCATTTTGGTACGCGACACATCGTCTCCCCATAGGGTATCCACTCACCAAAAATTGGAACTGTAGATAGAAAACTGTCCCAGATATAGACCGGAGGGAGGGAGGGACGGACGGACAGACAGACACTGACGGAAACCGCCATCACATAATACGTCCGCCTTTTGGCGGGCGTATAAAACTTGACGGTCAAGTTTCAATTCTGAGAAACCAAAACAAAAATTGAACTGTGAAAGGTTACACGGACCAATTATGTATGTTTATCAGCTCGTATTTTATATGAAAGGGAGGGATGCAGTAAAGCAGACATCACCTACAGAGGGAGAGTTATCTCCCATGTATTACAACTCCATTTTGCCACCACAAGCGCCTATTAACCGGAGCATATGATAATTGCATGTGTTAGTCGTCGTTGGCCCGTAGAGCCTTGCAAGAAGCAGATAAGTGTCTAAACTTACCACAATACCTCCGTCTCTTTCCATGATAATGGTTTGTAAAACACAAAAGATTCTACATTTCCCAGTAAAGCCACAACTTCTGAAGAGTTAATACAGACAATTTCCTAGTTCCGAATCTTTCCCATATCCGGGTGCATTTGTTTGTGATATATGGCGTTAAAAATACCAAGCTTGCATGGCTGAAAAATATAATTGTCTTCCTGCAAAAAAGTTCAGCATCAGCCAGACCTTCGTTTGAAGAGAGAAAACTGAACTTGTATGTCGGCCAATGTCGAGCAGACGGCGATTTGCGCTCCGTTTCTATATGTGATATATGTTTGTCGGCCTAATTCATGAAAACTAGGAGATGGGCGACGTTTTCTGTATCAAAATAACGTAAAATTATTAAATAACCTACCACATAAAATACAAGTCGATCTCGTTCTTAGAATTCGTTTTATTCTGCGGGAAGTAAGTCCGTGTCCTTCCGAATCACATTTTGGCGCCATGTTAAAGGATGCAGAATTTGAACGAAGTTACGTCCCTTGGTGATTTGAAAAAGTGGAAGCGCGATCCTATGCTCCAATCTTTGAGATTTAAATTTGATATGTTGAAGATGCTAAGGTCGTGTTATCTTTGCATGGATTTATATATGGATACCGTTGTCCTCTTCCCAGTGAGTTTAAGCAGGTAAATTGCTATTGGGACATATTTAGACCTTAGAAAACAATCCGATTTGAAACTGGAAGTTTGACCCTGAACTGGGTAATGAACGTCACGAATAAGCCTACCACTTATCGCTATATCTACAAATCAGCTAGAAAAACTTTTATTGCCATATTATTCAGCAGATATTAAAGCATATATTTCAATCTTGTAGTTAGATTTAGGGTATAAACTGTGGCCAGTAGCAGGTGCCAACTGTTTAGTGGTTCGGAACTAGGTGATGCACTGTACTGTTCATTGTGACGGGGAGCTGAACCTGCATGATGACCGATGTCCCGACTGCTCTACCACAGCCATCGATTGATGTTAGAAATTTGTCAAAAATCACGTTGTCGACAGTCACAAATCTAGGATTAGATGCGGTTTTCATTGGCGTCGTAATGATTTCTTGAGAGGGTGTCATTTCGTATGCTTGCTTTTTAGAGCCGTACTACACAATATAAAGAGGTCGGTCACATCTAACGACCCCTTGGTTTTTTGGTTTGAATGGCTTCACAGAAAGGTTCAGAATTTTACCCCAACAGCCCAGGCCATTTTCTACCATTTGTAGAGAACGAAATATTGTGCCAAGTGCAACAAATATACTAAACTGTTTTAGACTCGTGTGTGGGTTCCTTGATTATAGAAATAGACGAACTTCTCAGCTATAATCCACAAACATATTTAATCCACGAGTTTTCGACTCTGGTGCCGTGGCCTTCATCAATTGATGAAAATTTCTGAACATTGCCATGGAAATGAACCAACAATTGTACAATCTGTATTTTATGCAACATAAGTGCACATTTCGCTAAAACTTGGGGGTTTCCCCACTTTTTCTCTAATTTGGTTATCAGTAATCCATAGAACTAGGCTATCTCAAGATAACCTATCTTAGGGTTATTACTGATCTCTGGAGACGTTCGACAAAACAGACACCGTTATTTACGGTAATCCCTCTAATCAATCAATCAATCAATCGACATTCGATTACACCCAGATTTTAGCGCAAGATTCCTTCAAATTTGATCAACCACACCTCGTAGCAATCGCCATTTTCAATAAAAGCTTGATCATGTACGGGTTTTTCATAACCATACAATATTAGGCACCAACTCTTGTCTGTTGAAGAACAGCTCTATTCAGGGTTAATTACCTAATCAGTTGTCCGAGCTTTCTATGACCCTTCACACCAGACGACGGATAATTTCCGAGATTGTCCGACTAGATTGCACAGCCTGTACAGCACAGGACCTCGACTGCTACTGACCCTGTCTCGACCACCCTAGTAAGGCGGGGTTACTGCAAGCTTCTAAATACCCCTGTAAGAGGGTGCTCCTAGATGAAAGGAGATATTTCCGAACCAACAACAACTAGGCAAATTTCACAAGATCCCTCACAAGTTTTAGTGCTTTTAACTTCCACGTCATTCCAAATGGAAAACTGGGTCAGTTTGGTTTCATTGAAGCAAATGAAAGAACAGTTGTTGATACTGTAATAGACGAAGAACGAAACGGATCTTGTTAAATTTGGGCTGACAAAAAATGCGAGTGAAGTGTTGTAGAACGGCCAAATAAATTTTAAAAATAATTTTCACTGGGATGAGGATGACCATGTCGTCGCTCCCATTTTGCGTTCTGGTATGGGCGAGAACTCTGACCCTAGCCAGACAATCGCTCAGAAATTATCCGTCGTCTGGTGTGAAGGGCAACCTGTAACCATTTCGGTCATCTATACGCGGTAAGACTGACCCTGGGATCGTGTGTATCCATGTTCAGCCTACTTTCGGCAACTGCTAGAGGGAATTTCCATAAATCAATACCACGTGACTTTGTCAGCCAATCAGCTAAAGTCTACCGACGTAACCCCAACGTCACTCGCCATTTTCGAGTCATGTGATGAACTATTTGTTCAAAATTTCAGATCCACCACACCTCTTGGATGATACGAAAGTTATACATACCTATATATTTTGTAAGCTCAGGCAATATGTGTTTCAGAAGTGGTATGAAAACCTGTAATTTATCAGATTTCTCGAGTCTGTTCTCCGCCGGATGAAGGCCGAACAGAATCCGGTAAAGTACCGGATATCGCTCCGCAATAATGGAGACACACGATTCGCAAGCCATCTTATGGATGGCGAAGTGTACGCAAATGGTGTGAAGGGCTATAGGAAGCTCGGACTAGTTAGTAGATAGATAGAGCCCTAAAGTACATTGTTAATCATTGGCAGGCTTTGGAGTCCTTTGATATCGGCGCCATAGTAGTCTCTTTCAATGGGGATTTATTAGACTACAGCAGTCTTTTCACGTCTTGTCTGGTATTGCAGTAGCTAAATAATATATAGCCCTCAAGAATACTCTTGAGGGCTATATATTATTTAGCTAGTATTCCAGCTGCGATATTTTAATTTATCAACCGAATTATGATTTGTGGGTGCAACTACCAGAACACTTCTGCAATCTCAGTAAACCAGGATAAATGGATATAGACATCCGAACAAGAAATAAGTTTTAGGACATCTTTGCAGCAAATACGACCGACATCTGTCAAAGCAAGTTAAAGGGCTGTAACTTTGTTTGGAAATACCTGTCCAAGGAAATGCCTGGGTTATCTCCCTTGAATACAGGCTGGGTTTCATTTTACTGGCATCGGGATTAGTCCAAAATGGAGCACAACAAAGGAGGATTGCCAAGTTTCACATTGACCAATCAATGAATGGCACGCAGTTCATCTTACCCAACGTTAATTATATTATTTAAGTCCGTTATCTAAACCACCTACCACCATTATCTGGAGGATGTGCTCGACAATACTTCTTGTCACCAATTTCAATGTGGCTGTCCACTTCATTGCTGGTATGAAAGCATACTAAACTGGGGTAAGAAACTGCTACAACAGTCTGTTACTTATTCAGTACTAAAACGGGTGAGATTTCGCTTCCTGGATTTACCGCATACCCAATTTATTGCCCAAACCTACACCTGCTTTGATTGATGCCTTAATTCCGCCAGGAACATACCATACAAACGTTAAAACGGAAGTTTAAAACAAAAGTTATCTCCCCCTGGGGAGTTACCCCCCTAGGGAGTTATCTCCCTTTGGGGAGCTCTCTCATCTCAGCCAGGATATATAAGCCAGCTCCCACTATACACTTCCTCTTTTCTCGTTTGTAACCTCCAGTGGTTACTTCAGGGAGTTCCATACAGCTAGTTGTTGTTGTTAAATTTGCACTCTATTTACGGAAAAGTTTTTCTTGAATATTATGTCTGAGTATTCTATCCCAATTGTCTTGCCGTTCGTGTGGGCGAGTCGCACACGTTGTTTCGCGTGTAAAGATAAATTATGCTATCGAAATAACACGTGTGAATTTTTGGGATTCATGTACTTGGAAAAAATATGCTTAAGCACGTAGGTCTTACCTACGGCAGGCTACTGAAAACCTCGATCTATCGGTCGATAGACGCGTTTTTGAAATTGCCTTAGTGAAAGACAAAGATTATAGAGGTCCCGTTTTGGATTTGTCTCCTAAATTGAAAAGTCCGGCACCTTCTTCCGTGTCTGGTAATATTCCCCCTAGTGGTACCTTTCCTACAGGAAGATAACCATAGTGTACTTGAAAGTCTAGCTTTCTCTGGTATAGCATTGTTTGGGAAACCTGTTTCTTTGTTCAGCAGACAAAGGCCAGGTCGCAGTGGTCGGAACACTCCATTGTCTCCGACGGACAAAAGAATTTGATCTCACCGCGTGTAGTTCACCGTCTCCTTTGTCATTTGGTCTTTCTCCGGCTGATTCTTACAATAGGAATAAAAATCGTTCTGTATCTCCTTTACGATTTAAATCTTCCTCTGCTATCTTGTCTAAAAAGAAAACAGCCTCTCATTCTATGGAAGGGCGTGCGAACTCGACTGTATTTGTTCGGTTTACGGATTTACAACCTCCACTTTCGGCGTATGTTGACTCGTCACGTCTCCGTTCCCGTGTTTCTGATCGTCGCTCTTGTTTCATGCAACGCCGCTCTCGTTCTCGTTCCAGACAGTTCATTCAGGAGGTTATTTTTATTACGTTTTGAACTGTACGAAATTGAACAAAGATTTTTCTTCACGGAATAAAAATGCTTTAACGTATTATAACTTCGGAGAATTACAAGTTCTGCAGGGAATTTGCAGACCGTAATTTTTCGTTGTGTTGTTGTTGTTGTTCTTGTGTTCCGGTTTTTCCCCAGTTTTTGGTAGTTTTTCTTCTGTGCATTCAGTTCATTGCTCCTACCAAAATTTAGTCTCTTGTTATATCAAATGTTACTCTGTTTATTTGATATCATGTGATCAAGAGAGAACTTGCAGAGTTTTTTTCTCTGTCTTTGATTTTACGTGTGTTGTTGTTGTTGCGTTTGTCTTCGTCATCACAAGTCAAACCTGTGCACTACGGCTCTTTGTTACATTTTAATGAGCTACATTATTACTCTCTTTGTGTAATCAAGGGTGTGTTGAACAACAAAAGAGATCACGAGATGTTTATTAAGAAATTGTGCTATTCTTTGGAACACATTTTTCTGTTAGTAAATATTGCATTGTGATGTATTTAGTTTTCACAACCAAATTTTCCCATCGGTATATTGAATTAAATTGTACAATTCAAATTGGGTCGAGCTGTAATTTTATTTTCTTCTCTCTGAGAAATTATTATTATTAGCTTGAGCGAGTTTATTTCTCCGAGAAATCTTTAGGATTGATCTTTACCCTGTCTGTGTCAGGAGCAACCTGAAGTTTCTCAATCATCTGCTTGGGACAGCATAAGTTTGTTCCATCGGGCGGTCTTCTTGTTCTTCGTAAGTTACTTGCGTCCGAGTATGTTACCGGTTACAGCCTTGTAAGAAGAATCACAGACTGCTCTTTAGCAATGTTTTTCTCGATAGCCTCGTCCAAACATCTTTTGGTCTACAGCATTTGTATAAAAATTGATCTTAATTTTTATTCCGGATGATAATTTCATCTATTCCATTTGAGGACTTATATGCAGTTTGGTCCTCTAATTAGGGGGCGGTTCTAGATTGAACATTGTTTTGGTTTGGTCAATTCAATTTTATGAAGTTTATGACCTTATAGTTCATCTACCGGCGAGAGACATCTAAATGTATTTCCGGTCTTCGGGGAATTTAAAAAAAAAAAAAAAAAAAAAATTATGCAAGATCTTCCTAGTTTACGTTGGAAGTTTCTTTGTGTTGATTGTCGGGGATGTTACTACCAACCTGAGTAACGCTCTCGATTAACGCTGGGGACAAGGAATGTGTTCATTCTCCTAGATGCGTTTCAAATCTCATTACAAGTCTCTCATACTACGGCTGTTTTGTTTCGGACTCCACTGTGATTTTTCCAGTTTCGGCTTTAAAGTTTTTCAGATTCATCTTCAGTTGTTTTTCCATAACGTCGTTCTTGTTCTCTTCAACGTCGTTTCTCGTACATTTCTAAGGTTTTACCCTGCTCCTTTGTGAGCGTATATGTACAATAAATTGAACTGATTTGTTACAATTTGGGAAAATCACTTCGCCGAAGCAACCCCTTTCGCGTTTCGCACCTGTACGTCTTTCTCATACATCTGTTAGACGTCCGCGTACGCCATAACGTCGTTCACCACGTCGTTCTTTTATACCCCCTATCAGGGTCGTCAAGTTCGACAGTTCCGGTCTTCATTGCTAGATCTTTTTCTTGATTGTCATAGAGACTTCGACGTTTGTTTGCCTGCACGTCTCTCGATTTCGGTGTTTTTCTAAAAAAAAAAAAAAAAAAAGAAGACGTTTCGGTTGATGCGTTTTTCTTTATCGCGGGGTTGGCCCCCATCGCTTTAAAGGCGAGATGCATATCTTCTTTTGCCCATTCATCCTCGTTTTTCGGCGTTTTTCCTACGATTCCCCATCGTCGGTCGTCGGTTTGTGTGACAAGTCCTTCCGTTCGGAGTCGGCATCGCCCTTGTATCACTTTTATAGTCTGGGCGTTTTTCTCCATCTTGGGTCTTTCACATCGAGGTTTTACTTGCGGTGGTGCCCCTAGTGGTTCGATCAGGGAGTTCACTTTTCAACTCAATAGCCAGAGATATACAACAATCTGCGTCTTCAGGAAATATAATACCATCAAAAATCATTAAAGTATGTCAAGATATAGCGTATTTTCGGTTGTATCGTCCAGTGAACATAATCGAAACCTCTCAAGATCGGCTTTTCTTGAAACTCAACTACTTAGATAAAGGACTGGACATCATTAATTTACCTCGAATCTTGAATGATCCAGAGGTACGCAACGCTGTACCAAACTATTTTAAGTTCACAAAACCTCCTTGCATTTCATATAAGTACACTAAATCTATAGCCACCAAAATATTCAATTACTCCAATGCTGTCCAGGAGGTTGACTGGAACTTATACACGTCAGGAGGCTATAGTTGTGATTGTGAATCGTCGAACTTTATCTATACACCATGCAAACATATTGTGACTGGTGACCTTGATGTGGTGAGTGATAAGGATCTGAAATTACTCCTGATGAAGGACCTAAATATAGAGAGCCAAGAAGAATAAATCTGAAGGCCGACCAGAAGATAGTCCTGTCTGCATTGGAACAGTACGTTATTGATTGGTCTAAGCGAGAAAAAGTTGAACCTACAGTACTCGCTGATTGGCTGGACCTCACCAAGAGCAAGGTCGTTGAAACAATCCGCCATATTGACAGAAGTACTCTTCCCCAAGCAAAACAAGTTCTGAGAAACCTCAATTCGCAAGAAGTTCTAGCAAATCTCCAGAGTAAATTCGTCATAGTCCCAGCAGACAAAGCTCCGAATAATATAATATTCATATGTAAATATTACTATTACCAGGTGCTGGTTAAAGAATTGAGTGTAGACATATCTTCATCAAATACGTCTACTTACTCCCAAACTGCATTTACTCTGGAAGATTTATTTAACAATCACAAAAAGTTTCTCAGGGAAAGAGGTATTTGTCTTCCAACCAATCATAACGACATACCAAAACTATACTGGACTCCCAAAATGCATAAATCACCATACAAAGCTAGATTCATAGCTGGTTCTAGAAGCTGCACCACCAAGCTTCTTTCAACCCTATTGACGAGGGCCCTTCAGGAGGTAAAAGCATTTTGGGAAAGGTATTGTGCCACTATTTCTAAGAACTCTGGCGTTGAATGTATGTGGATATTGAAAAACTCAAAATGTCTTACGGAAGAACTTGATGCTAAAGGTCACATACCGTACAGACATGTATCCACATGGGATTTCTCGACTCTCTATACTACAATCCCTCATCAGGACCTTATTGACCGTCTAAGTTCATTAATAGTATGTGTTCAAGAAAACTGATCGTAGATATATTAATGTCGGAAGCCATAAAGCATTCTTTAGCTCGACTACATACAAGAGATATCATTCATGGGATGTTTCTTTGTTTATAGAGTTGCTTGAATTTCTCATTAAAAATATCTATGTGAAATTTGGCAACACAATATATCAGCAGCATATAGGTATTCCAATGGGTACTAATTGTGCACCCCTGTTGGCTGACCTGTATCTGTTCTCTTATGAATATGACTATATGCTGGCGCTTTCAAAAACCGATCCATTCAAAGCCCGTTCCTTCTCATTCACCAAACGCTATATAGACGATCTTCTCGCTGTGGATAATCGCTATATAAATGACGCAGTGAAGGATATATATCCACCTTCACCGGATTTGAAGGAAACTACAGATAGCCCTACAGGCACATCTTATTTAGATCTCTATCTCTATAAAAATGAAGCGGGCATTCTCTCTCGTCGACTTTATGACAAAAGAGATGATTACAATTTCGACATCGTAAACTATCCCTTTCTGGATAGTAATATTCCAGTGGGACCTGCATATGGCGTATACATATCTCGCTTAGTAGCATTTGCTAGATCCTGTGTTAAATGTGATGATTTTAATCAACGTCACAAAACATTGTTGCAGAAACTTATAAAACAGGGCTATTCCACCAAGCGCCTCCACTCAAAGTTTCTCAAATTTGGCGATACATATCGCATGCTGATAGCAAAATACGAGCGTAGCGTGCAAGATCTATGGCGTTACGTTTCGTAACTTGTGTCTAATTCCGCTTAACCCGGGGCTAGGGGCCGTATGAACCCATGTGCTTCAAGATCCTCATGGTACTCATATGAACAGTCACAATCAAAGCGTGACTGAGATACATCATTTTTAGATGACGAATATTATGGATTAAGAATACTGATCAGCGATACGGATTTGATATTTTTGGAACATCATGATGTCTTGCCGGCATCATTGAAACTGTTGACCGCTTCTCTCTTGCAGGAAACAAGCCTATGTTTATGTATACTATGATTGTCTTTTTGAATTTGGTGCTAATACTGTTATGTGGAAAATGGAATAGGTCTTTGGATTATGGACGCGGATATTCTCTAATGGACGACGGCTGGATTATGAATGACGGACTAGACGCTTGTAATTCAGACGCGAGGAAAAGTAACAGTCCCATTCTTCATTCTAATTGAAGAAAAGCCATATTGTGACGGTGTGTGACACCTGGTAGCTGGTGCCGTCAAGATTTTTGGTCACATATAGACCAGTTTTTGTTGCACTTCCGGTGGTCGAATTATGGGGGGGATTACCGTGGGTTCGTCGTTACTTTGGGGACAGGTTTTCGACTCTCTCCATCAAGTGCTTCGTCCCGTATAGACCGTTGGACCAGTTTTTGGACGTGGGCATTATAGTTGTTTTGTCGTCAACTGGTAGCTCTTGTCATTTCTACGCAGGACCTTAATCTTTACGGTCGTATCCTGGTTCGGTCACTGCAGTTCCTTCTGTCTTATTACAGACGTCCTCCCTCAATCCATTAGTGCTGGTATTGACGTCTCTATTTCCACCTCTGTTTTTGCTGGCAGTCCCGCCACATCGTCATGTGGGGTGTTCATTTCCGGCTAATAGTCTTGGTTGCCAGACTTCACATCAATTTTGAAAAAAAAAAAAAAGAAGACGATGTTTTCTACCAATCGGTCTTCCACATCGCAGCTTTATCAAGTGAAATGGACTTATTTCGTCTCTTGATGCCGTGAACGTGATGCCGATCCCGACTCTGCCTCTATTTCCTTAGTAGCTGACTTCCTCCTTCACCTTCATCGTGATATGAAGTTTCAAATCAGCACCATTGAGGGGTATCGATCTACTTTGGCTAGGGTTTTACGTCTTTCTGCCGGCATCGACATTAGTCTAAATGACAATATCGCTGCGCTCATTCGGGCCTTCGCGTCACGGTCTCGCCGTACTCGCCAGCTGTTACCGAAATGGGATATTGGTGTCGTTCTGTGTGCTCTGATTCGTCCGCCCTTTTGAACCCTTGTAGTCCGCTGCTCTAAAAACTGTTGCCTACAAGACTGTTTTTCTGGCGGTTTTTGCTTTGGCGTCTAGAGTGTCTCAACTTCATGCTCTTGAGAGATCATCTATTACCTGGACGGCGGATTGGTCTCGCATCCCCTTTCGACCCATTCCTGTGTTCATCGCCAAAAATGAGTCTGTTCGCCTAGGTCCGGGTGCTCTACGTTTGTACTCCATTCCTGCGTTATCAGACTTCGTGCATGACTTTGAAGACGACCTTTCGGTTATACCCTTTTCAAGCCATACGCCAGTACGAGTATGAGCTGGCCGAATGGGTGGAGTCGCGAGAAGAGTTATCGTTTCTATCTCACTCGTACCGATCCCGGTCGGGGCTCTCGTCGTCTATTATTCTTGTCCCTTCGGCCGTATGCAGTGCGTGACATTACTAAGAATACCATTGCTTCGTGGTTGAAGAAGACCATAAAGTGGTCATATCTTTTGGCCATTTACGCTCCCCCACTACTATCTACTGCTTCTTCTCAGAAATTCGTGCCATCGCTACGTCATGGCCTTTATGGAAGAACTTGTCCCTCCATGACATTGTCTAGTCCCGTGCTTGGACGACAAACTCCACGTTCACCAATTTCTATCTGAGAGATATGTCACTGCAATCAGATAGAGTGACTACGCTTGGGCCGCTGGTGGCTGCCCAGCACGTGGTCAAGTAGTTTTTCAAAAAAGAGGGGGGGGGCATTTTTCATCATCGCAGCAAGTCAGCCAGCTTGCTGTATCATCTCATCTCATCTCTCAGTCATATTATATGTCCACATACTACATGATCGCCTAAGAAAGGAGTAATAGGTCAGCTTGCCAGCCATTGACTCTCAAGTCATCAATCCTGACACAATGGAGAGTTTAATCTTTGTATTTACTGCAGATTTGCTTGTGTCATTTCAGGTTGAAGCTATGACCTTATTCTAGATCATCTCAGCTGAGTCACCTGCGGTCAACTCACAGTTTCAACGTACAAAGAACTGACACTGTTGTGAGTAATATGTTTTGTTTTAGGTTTCCAGTGTCAGCAACAGCTAAAGTACAGAGGGTTGACGAGGACGTAGAGTAGACTCAGTACAACCGCTGTCGACTCTCAACAGCCCAGTGTCAGCGACCGGGGACTAAAGTACAGGGAGTTGACTTCAGTCGGTTTGTGGACAGTGAGAGTGGTTATAAGTCACCATGTATGCACGAAGGCGCTCTAATGCACCTCAGATTCGTACATCGCTTACTTTAGCATACCTCATAGTGCTTCAGGCCTGGGTCCCTGCGGGTTGGTAAGATTTGTGCACCACATCCACGATCACAGAGTTGAAGACATTCAAAAGATAAGTACTTCTATTACTACTCCATAATTACCCACTGCATCCCGAGCAGGGTTCTTTTTGTTGAGAATTATTGTCATATCTGTGATCATTTAAGGTCACCTAAGACAATAGGTCAGTTGGCCAACCACCATCTCTCAAGTTATCGTTTATGACCTGACACAATTGTGACTTTTAATCTTTGCCTTTACTGCAGATTTGCTTGTGTCTTTTCAGGTTAAAGCTATGACGTCTTCTTCTAGATCATCTCAGCTGAGTCATCTGCGTCCATCCTAGAGTGTCCAGTGTCAGCAACATGCACTCAAGTACAGAGGATTAATGAAGACGTAGAGTAGACTCAGAGATTCCGCTGTCAACTCTCAACAGTCCAATCTGCATCAAGGAAAGTACACAGAGTTGGATATAAAGCGGAATGTGGACTGACGATGGCGTCAATTGGTCGAAAGTCGGCTGGTATGGTACGATGGCGTTTTCTCCCAACTCATACCTGATTACTTCCGGATTCAGGCGCTCAGGTTCCCGAGTCATTATGGCAGTAGTACTCCGCACCACTACCACAATCACAGAACCGGACACCTTGTATGCTACATTGGCGACCAAAGATCCCAACTCATACATGCTGCCTTTCAAGTACTCATTCCGGCAAAAGTGCCGGAGTCCTGCACGGGAGGTAACATTGTGCTCCACATCCAAGACCACAGCTACTTGCATGAAGACATGCAACAAGATAAGTAGCCACTTCTTATATCCATGACTACCTTCTGCGTTCTGACCAGGGTTTTTTTTGTTGAATATTAGTGTCTTGTTTGTGATTATCTCAGCGGATATTCAGCGTGCCATTGCAAATACATCAAGGCCGAGGTTCCCACCTCCATATGTTGGTAGTGAGGCATAAATCAAAGCAGGTGTAGGTTTGGGCAATAAATATTAAACATTTATAAACAATGTTACTATTTATAACCAAACCAAACCTGCTTTGATGTAATGGCCCTCCCATCCTTCCCCTCACTCCGCGGCCTTGTACACCACAGGTCTCGGTTAAATCAATGAGAAAAGAGGAAGTGTATAGTGGGAGCTGGCTTATATATCCTGGCTGAGATGAGAGAGCTCCCCAAAGGGAGATAACTCCCTAGGGGGGGTAACTCCCCAGGGGGAGATAACTTTTGTTTTAAACTTCCGTTTTAACGTTTGTATGGTATGTTCCTGGCGGAATTAAGGCATAAATCAAAGCAGGTTTGGTTATAAATAGTAACATTGTTTATAAATGTTTAATATTTCTCCCTCTGGCACTGAACAGCGGTATGCAGGGGAGAAGAGCAGGAACTATCAAACACAAACCAGATGACGTCATAGTTCTAGGTAAAACAAGCGCATGTGCGAAGAATTAATAGACTTTCAACAGTCTCTTGTAGAGTGATTCAGTGGTCGCATGGATAGAGGTTCGGCTGTTGGCACGAAGGTCGTGTGTTCGCCCCCACTCAGGACAGACTGTAGTAGCAGGTCTTCACAGGTGCTTGAACGGGGTAGTTTTCTCCAAGAATAAATAGTTTTGTGTGATTGAGCGAGCGATACTTCCCAGTCTAATTTCCCATCATTTATAAATTCCTAAAATCGGACTTTCAAACTATCAGAAGGACTACACATTAGAAAAGCTTATAATCTAAGTGCTCCATCGAGCTAAATTGGGAATCCATTCCAGAACAAGGAGGAAACGGTCAGATTAAATGTCCACCATCGAGAGCTATGTGGACAAGGCCCTACTGCAGCTTTTCAAACAACCTTTGATCTTTTTTACAAGACAGATGATCGAGGTGATCTTTAAAGAAGTTGCTGGGCTATGGAGACCAGACCAAAGGGTAATCTAAACGCTCTATCAAGCTAAACTGGGAATCCCATTTCAGAACGAGGAGGAAACAGTCAGATTAAATGTTCACCATCGAGAGTGATGTGGACAAGGCCCTCCTGCAGCTTTTGAAACAACCTTGATTGAGGTGATCTTTAAAGCAGTTGCTGGGCTATGTAGACCAGACCAAAGGGTTTTTAACACCAGGCTATTCTATGGATAACAACTTCTTTATTGCTGTGGAGCGGACGTTTCGTTGGAGATACTTCAAACTTTTTCAAAGCTACTTTTACATTGGTAAAATGCACCACACGTGTATACGCTTGTTGACATGGCCATGGAAAAATAAACGGCATGCCATGCCGTATTTTTAAAGACCAATTCCTTTTATTATCTCATGATTAGTAGAAACAAGTTTAGTGGTCAAATGTGTTTCATATTGTACCGGTCGTAACATGTCACTTTCGCGGAGTTTGAGGGACTTCGATTTCAGCCTAGATTCGAGGCTGATTACATCTTTAACAAGAGCCCAAAGGTCTTCAATATACACCCTTTCATCTGGAATTACACTGGTCCAAATTTCAAGGTGGTTTAATAGCCTGGATCCCAATTGGTTATCATTACCAATTGGGATCCGAGATATATATATCACATCTTATACTGAATGATAATGGGCTCAACTCTTGGTAACTAGGTGACCTTGAAAGAAGAGCGGAGCGCTCACATATCCCACACTAAAATCGACAATAGTCAAACATAAGAAAATAGTAGTTTTCCTTCGAATAGATTCCTTTCAGGTGAGAAAATTGTTCATGAAGTTAGAAAAATGTAAAGTGATGAAGTAAACCTTTGTTCTTGATTTAATAAACCGGTATAAATTTCACAATATGTATGGTATTGATTTCACAACAGTTCAACTAAATGTAGCTGTTTTTCACATGTATCAAACATGGGAGACCACTCCACAGGACAACTCTGAATATTCCAACCCAACACATACGGTCAGCTAAATTGGATTCAGTTTTGGGGGACCGTGTCCTTCACCTTTGACAAATTGATCTCAGAATGAATATGGCTCCTGTTTGCCATGCGACTAAGGTATACTCTTAAGTTTGGTACCAATCCATACCTTGAAACTACAGATATCACACGGACAACAAATGCTAATGGATGAATAGATGGATAGAACTCGCCATCACATTTCACGACCTCATCTTTGACAGGCATATGAAAATGCGACTTTTAATGATTTCTTGATTTTGGGGTCACAGTAACCTTGACCTTTGATGTGGACCTAAATTTTGGTAAAAGACACATTGTCCCCCCTTAATCAATGGGCACAAACAATCAGGATTTTTACAAATTTCCCGATTTCAGGGTCGCAGTGACCATGACCTTTGACCCACATTTTGGTACATAACACATCGTGCCCCCCCTAATTATCTACTGGCACAAAGTTATTTTAATTATTTCCTGATTTTGGGGTCAGAGTTACCTCGACCTTTGACCTAAATTTTGGTACACGACACAGTCTCCCTTCAATGAATCAATGGACACGAAAAATCATGATCTTTAACAATTTCATGATTTTGGGGTCAGTGACCTTGACCTTCGACCTTGACCAACATTTTGGTACCGGACACATCATGTCCCTCTAATGTAGCAACCGACACCAAGGTTTTAAAGATTTCTCGATTCTGGTGTCAGTGACCTTGACCTACCTTTTGGTACATGACACATCGTCTCCCCTCAATATATCAATGAAAACAAAAAATCATTATCTTTAACAATTTCCTTATTTTAGGGCGACCTTTGACCTTGACCTACATTTTAGTATGTGACATATGGTGTCCCCCTAATGTATCTACCGACACAAAAAAAAGGTTATTTTTAATAATTTCCCCGAGTTTGGGGTCATGTGACCTTTGACCTGGACCTAATTTTTGGTATGTGACACTTTATTTCCCCCTATTGAATCCACTCACAAAAAATTAGAATTTTTTTATAATTTCCCGATTTCGTACACTGACCATTGACCTCCATTTGGTATGCAACACATCATCAAAAAAATCGGTCAAGGTCAGTCAACTGGAATAGGCTTTGAGGCTTTCACCAGAACTGCAGCTGTACCGGAGCTCAATTACATCGAGAGACGTCATAATGTATTCAGGTTCATTAGCACAAAGCTCATCAATGCGGTGTGAGGTCTATCATTCAGCAATTTAACTGAGCATGGGATATAACCAAGGACTGCCTGTTACTACGTTATACAGCATCCATGTCCTTTGTCACCTCAAAGATGAATACGTTAGGACGTCTCTCTATGTAATTGAGCCCTAGTACATGAAACATCAGTACTGGAGTTTTGTTCGAAAAGAATTACGTTATTTCAAGTGATCAATATCCAAGTAATGGTTACCATTTTGTAGAGTTCGGTTTGTTGTACACGCTGCAAAAAAGAAAATTGTTGCCAAGTATAACTATTTTTTCCTTTTGATGAGCCCCGAAGCAGTTGACTTGCTAAAATGGACAGACTTTAGTGCGGTTTAATCGAAGTATAACCTCCAGAATACTTTTGGTAATCTTGCAAGTTTTAGGCTGTTTTCGTGGAATATATGGCTGGGTGGCAAAGCTAGAACCTACCAACAAATTCAGCAAATGTTCAAGTCTATTGTTGGCCCGTTTAAGAGCAGTTTCATTATATCAGTTCCTCTGCTGATCACACCACGCAGTTGGTAATCGGCAAATTGCTTAATATGCTTTTCATGAAATGGCCTTCAACATTGCATACAACAACCCAAACGCACACCAGTAATCGTCAGTGAATGTAATTCGTAAATGGGCTCAAAGGACATTTGCAGATTCAAGGAATCCAAAGGACAAAACAGATTGAAAATTGAAGCTGGCGATAGTGCCTTGGGGTGTACGATTTGTTTAATATTGAGCTTAGATATGGGCTATGGTATTAGACTGATTGGAGAACACTACCTCAAGCACCTGTGATGTCCTGCAACTGTGTTCATGTATTTCAGAACTTATTCCAACGTGATATGTTCTTGTTGCTCAATCTTGAGCAGCTACAAAACTGTTTATGATAAACTAAAAATAAATCACAGAAAAAACAATCCTACAAAAGATTCAGTTTGCTGTTCTTTCTTTATACATCTTTTTCATAAAATACAAAATTTTTGTTGGGTTTAAAATACTATATTTACTAACTCGAGGTATCTAAGTAGCATTGATCAGCCAGTCATGTGAATATTTGGTATGGATAACAGTTTGTACAATATTCAGACGACATACGAACAAACAGACATACAAGATGAGCACAGATTGAATGGTGGAAAAAGTCGACTGGGGTTTAAACTGCTTAGTTTTCTCTCAACCAGATAGAAGAGGTATGTAGTCAAGAGGAATATTCAAGTGGATAAGGAGAACAAAGGGAAAAATTCAATAGGAGAACACAAAGAATGTAAACTTGCTAAATTGATCAAAAAATATTAATAAAACCATGAACTAAACAAGATATCCAATCAGCAAGTACATCTATGACAATTTTGGATTTTAATAAGTTAATACTGCCTTGGGGTAGATAACGATTCAAACAATATTTGTCATTCCTCAATGAAAATTTCATAAAATTATTGTACTGCTAATGTCACTAGATTCTGAAGATGCATCATGGGTAAAATATATTTTCGGAACATTATGCAACAAAAAAACATTTCATCAAGATCTAAATAGGACATTCTGTAGAAAACATTGCTATCAATTGCTGCCTCTGAACAAAAGTGTCTTTGACTCGACTGGAAACCAAACACCTGGCAAAAAACCCACAAAATCCTTGCACTTAACAGTCTTCTCTCGTGGATATCGCCCACATAGATTAAAACGATGGCAATTCATTCCGCAAGAACAAACCGGTCCGTCATCAAAACTGTGATATTTCATGTGGAAAAGGACCTGAAATTCTCAGGGTGACATATCGAAGACACGGTTTTATCAATCATGCGTTGCATAAATAAAAATATGTGAAAATTCATTACATTTATATCCATGGTTTGCAATACATGTATTTGACATAGATTATACGGTTTCAGAAATAAAACTTCAGGCATCATTCAATTTTCAGTGAGCAAATACATGTACAAATGGCATATATTCAGTATTTTTAAACTTCAATGCAGTCAAAATAAAACTACATGTGCATTTCTTACCAGGTTATAGTCAATTTCAAAGGATCAATATCACATTTCAGTCCAGCATTTGAAATATACGAGTCAAGTCAATGGTCAAAAGTAAAATAATTCAGCCAACATTCATGTTCAATGTGCCTGTATAGCAAGACAGTTCAATGCAGCATTTGAATTCATATTATACGAGTCAATGGTCAAGAATTGAACAATTCAGGCAATATTCAATTTCAATGCATTAATACAACATATCATTGCAGCATTTGAAATATGGGAGGCATGGCAATTGTCAAGTAATGAATTTAGCAAATGTTCATTTTCAATGATCTAGCACATTTATAGCTCATGTTTTTCAATGGGTGATGCATGTTCAAAAATAAAACTACAGCAACTAGGCAATATTCAATGTCAATTGGCAAATATACATGGCATACACGTCTTCAATATATGACCAAGGCATTTTTCATAAATAAAATAAAATAAAATTATTTAGGCAGTATCCTGTTCAAGAAAACAAATAATACTAGAAACAGATCAAATGATGCAATTTGATGAATATTAGAATGAATGCATCCCTAACAAATACAATGATTAACTTAAAATTTTCATTCAGTATGCAGTTGGTTGGTTGGGGAGGATCGCGAGTTCATCATCAAGGTTCAGCCCCAAAGAATTGTAAATTTTTATGTTGTTCAAAGGCAGAGGGGACAGACCACATGTTTGCATGCTTGAAAAGATTGGGGGGGGGGGGGGGATTAGGATGGGGTTTCAAATGGTGATGGCGTCATTGAAATATAATGGCCTGCCAGTCTACACACTCTTTGGATGATACTGGCCCACATGGCATTGAAAGCACACTGAAGTGAGACAATTTCTACTGAAACAAATTTACAATTTACAGGGGCTTCCTTGGTAAAAAGAAGAGTACTCTATCTGAAATCTACATCTTGCTAATCTTTGATTAAGCTATGCTACAGGAGATGGCAACGAGAGAATGAATCGAATAGTGATTGGACAGGATTCAATGAAAACGAGGTTGTGTGGCAGCCTGAAACGAGAACATCTTCAGGAACTGATCTGAACTGGTTTGGAATCGTCACCTGCCAGGGTGGATGCTTACAATGTATCAGCCATTTTTGTTAACCCCCCAAAACCCCTGAAACTGCAGACACTCGCCAGCCCGCAGTCATGACCTGAAAAAGACTGGATTTAAAAAAGGAAGACAACAAAAATATTTTCACAACAGAGTGAATACTAAAGACCTTTAATAGCAATAAAAGTAATAAGTGGTGTTCAAATGTAATATTACGGAGCGACACTAAAAAGCATGAGAATTCTCAACAATAGCAACTGAACTATGTATTAACCCCAGTGTGAACACGCAATCCATCTTCTTACCTGGAAAAGATGGGGTCTGCTGGCCCGCTGTACTAACGAACCCCTAGGTGCTACATCACACATCCACACATGAACACGTTAGGGAGGGAGACGCGACACTTGAGGTAACGGGGATGATGCAAGTGTCGCACGTCTCACGCAAATATATATATATACGCATACAGAAAATGTTAGGCGACCTGATAATTAGCCGATCATGTGTGCCTCAAGTATATAAGTTTAAGCCTCCATACACGGTTAAATAACAAAAATACTGTGTAAGTGATACTAAGCATATTGAAATAAAAATGACAAATTCCGATATAGTATTCTTTCTCCGCAGTCATTCCTACAACGGGAGATAATTATCTATCATATACGATTTTCTTCTGCACTTTAACCACCTAGAGTATGTATACGAATGCAGAGAAAAATCAACACACAAACAATCATTATTTTTCAGAAGACCACGTCTAGTACTGTCAATGATCACTATGTACATGGTACAAGGGGATGAGTCAAAAGTGAAGATGAACTGTGGTGACTTAACTTACCATAAAACATTTCAATAGCAATTAACATTAGCCTGTACACTGGGAGCAATGGGAACTTTAGTCTGGCCATCGGACAGGGATATGGCCAAATGGCATACAATATTTTAAACATATTCAACTCATTTTTAAACTTGCATTTTAAACAGTTTTCAACATCCCTGGCAGTTTGGAGTACAATGTAGGTATATATTATGAGAAATGCAAATTGCCAGGGGAATTTTAAAAAACAAAAGTACTTTTTTCAGCTGATATTCAACGGAATGTTATATACGATAGGTCATTAAATTTTAATACTGTTCTCACAAGACTATTCAGTTCATGTATGCAATTACGTCACAAAAACATCTAGTCACCAGAACATCAAATATGTAGTATTATTCTAAAGACGCGTTTTATAAAAAGGGGTGGTTATACCGACAAAAATGAGCATCTGTGTATGTGTGTGTGTGTTCATGACATGACTAAATATAGTGATTATGATAGAACCAACATTTTTAAGTATGTGCTTAGTAAATTTCTATATACAAATCCAACACAAAAAAGTTTATATACGAATGCACCTAGTAATATAGTTTAACGTGGTAATTTTTAAATAAACCGTTCCTCATGTTCTTCTCAAACCATCCCTATATAAAACACGGATTAGAGCAGAGAAAAAAAAATATTCACAGAACCCAAATACATGTGGCAAGCAACAAGGTCAAAAGTTAAACATTGAGGACTGGATAAAACAAACATTCAATCTCCGCCCGGCTGGCTGCTCATCACTCAAGGGAGACAACCTGTATCAAATAGACAAAGGCAAACATACGCTCGTGTCATACATTTATCGAAATAGAAGGGACCTCGACAGGCAACCAAAACTATAAACAAAGCATTCAAGTTCAATGAAACAGATGAGCAGTAAATTACCCCAACGATAACTACTGTTCTGTTACCTTCACTTACATGTTACTTACTGACGCTAGAGTCCGGGCTTGGCATTGCAGACCGCTGTCCCACGCAGCCCTCAAATTCAAGCACACGCTCCACACAGCGCCTCCTAGTGTTTTGAAGGAAATGATTGTTGCAAAAGGCAATTTACAGTTATCAAGAATTATTTTATCTAAGAACAGACTACTGAATAGGACCATACATATTCATATCAACCAATATTTCACCTACCTGGAATCCCACTTACCATCTTCACACAGTAGAAGATACCAAGTCTCCACCACTTCTCTCCGCATCTTAAACATGAAGAGCTGTACCCGAATTCTCCCTGCACCTTGCAACTAACTCTCAGGTACTGTCAAGACCAGTATTGGGCTTTGATGTTACTGTTTTTGAAGTTTTGTATGAAAGCGCTGGACTCAACAGTAGACATCTTTTTCGATTACCTTACTGAAGGAGTTGGCAGCTATTTGTATAGGCACCCAGCTGTCGATCGAGAGTTCAGGAAGACTGGGCGACCCGGTCATCAAATCTCCTTTACATGTCAAACATCACCTGGTCAATCTCCTTTGGCTGTCAAACATCACCTGGTCAATCTCCTTTGGCTGTCAATCATCATATGGTCAATCTTCTTTGGCTGTCAAACATCATCTGGTCAATCTTCTTTGGCTGTCAAACAACTGGTCAATCTTCTTTGGCTGTCAAACAACTGGTCAATCTTCTTTGGCTGTCAAACAACTGGTCAATCTCGTTTGACTGTCAAAACAGTATGTGATCAACCTCCTTTAGCTGTCATACATCATGTGGTGAATCTCATTTGGCTGTCAAACATCACCTGGTCAATCTCCTTTGGCTGTCAAACATCATCTGGTCAATCTTCTTTGGCTGTCAAACATCACCTGGTCAATCTTCTTTGGCTGTCAAACAGCTGGTCAATCTCGTTTGGCTCTCAAACATCATCTGGTCAATCTCCTTCGACTGTCAAACATTATGTGGTCAATCTCCTTTAGCTGTCTAACATTTATGTGGTGAATCTCATTTGGCTGTCAAACATCACCTGGTCGATCTCTTTTGGCTATCAAACATCACCTGGTCAATCTCATTTAACTCTCAAACATCATCTGGTCAATCTCTTGACTGTCAAACATCATCTGGTCAATCTTATTTGGCTGTCAAACATCATCTGGTCATGACTGTCCACATCTGGTCAATCTCATTTGGCTGTCAAACATCACCTGGTCAATCTCCTCTGGCTGTCAAACATTATGTGGTCAATCTCATCTGGCTGTCAAACATTATGTGGTCAATCCCATTTGACTGTCAAACATCACTTGGTCAATCTGCTTTGGTTCTCAAATATCACCTGATCAATCTCCTTTGGTTGTCAAATATCACATGGTCAATCTCCTTTGGTTGTCAAATATCACCTGGTCAATCTCCTTTAGTTGTCAAACATCACCTGGTCAATGTCCTTTGGTTGTCAAATATCACCTGGTCAATCTTCTTTGGTTGTCAAATATCACCTGGTCAATCTCCTTTGGTTGTCAAATATCACCTGGTCAATCTCCTTTGGTGGTGAAATATCACCTGGTCAATATCCTTTGGTTGTTAAATATCACCAGGTCAATCTCCTTTGGCATCCAAACATCTGGTCAATCTTCTTTGGCGGTCAAACATCACATGGTCAATATCCTTTGGCTGTCAAACGTCACCTGGTCAATCTCATTTGGCTGTCAAATATCATCTGGTCAACCTCCTTTGGCTGTCGAACATCTGGTCAACCTCTTAGGTCACACCGTAACAGTTGTGGATGGTTGTCGACTCTTGTAATCAGATTTGATTAGTTGTCGTGAATGAGCTCCGAGAGAGGCAATATACAGATGAGACTGCCCATGACTACAGTTGGGGACGATATCCAGTCGGATGATCTATGTAGTGTGTAATGGAACCAAAATTAAAGAACGAAAGACGGTTATTGGAGAGTTAGTTGAAAGGCGCAGTTTGTTTCGTCCCTTCCACCATGGTTGCAGTCGCATCTGAAGTTATAGAGATAAAGAAAACGAAGAAGGAAGGAGTTTGTTTACCTGGCGTTACCTTGTCTGCCGGAGCCCAGGCCTACTGTTGGGGCATCTGTGAGGGCTGTGCTCCGCCCTGCCCAGCCTGCTGTAGAATCATGTTAGCGTGCATGTGCATACCTTGCTGTCTATAGTATTCGGCCCAAGCTGCGGAGTAATCCGGCTGCCCGGTCTGTGGGTTTATAGCTGGTTCAAAACACAAGAAAACATTTGGTCTTAAAAAGTCTGCCTCACAAAGGTAAATCAAATAAAGCAAGAATGAAATTAAATGACAAAAACAGTTTTATTCAAATACATATGCAGTCCTGGCAACTGCTTCAAATTAATGAAATATAAAAAAATGACGAAAAATTGTGTTCTTACATTATAAACGAAACCACTCATGTCAAGCATACCATCTTGGGGTAAATAGGGATGATACAGAGATTTACTGAAGAATTCTTACCTGTTTCAAGTATCTTTTATTGGAATTTTTTTTATTTTTTTATTTTTATTTGTATTCTGTCTTTTTCTTCTGTTTATTGTCTTTATTTCATAAGATTGTGCCCGTACACATGCTCAGATTTACAACAAAATAATATTAAAAATGTTTGTTTTTAGTTCTATTACAAGGTGGCACGGAAACATGCGAGATGAGATACGAACCAGGTGTGAAGCTCTGGGGTTGTTGCGGTTGTTGGGGTTGTTGCTGAGGGGGTTGTTGTTGTTGGGGTTGGGATGGCTGCTGTTGCCCACTGTATTGACCATATTGACTGTAATATTGAGCGTAGTATGCGGCCCAGGCAGCTGCATTGTCTGCCGCCTGTTTATCTGTTAACAAGAAGCCATCAGGTTATGACTCGTAAAAAATAGTTCACCTTCACAGGCCAGTCAAAATCATTTTATTTTAGTTCACATATGTGAAACAATCTGGGCAAGTTCTAGAAAAAAAGGGACAGCACTTAATCTGTGTAGTAGGGGTAGTGAGGGGTTAAGGGTGGTACAGGAATTGATGTGGTTGGGGTAAGAAAAAAGTGCCTCCCCCCAAAATATGGAAGACATCAGCATGTTCAGTTTAGCATGCAGTATTTGTAATTTCTGAAAAATGTTTATCGAGAGCTGGAACTATTTTGTCAATTTTTATGACCCACAAATTGTCAAGATAAGGTGCTAAATTGCACACCAGATGGCCTGAGGGCTGTTCCATTTAAAAAGGTATGCGAGGGGAGAAAGGCACTCATATTATTCTATGGGTCATGGTAGGAAATTCCCTTCAATCCATGTTACAACATTGGGAAGGCCAATAAAATTTCTATGGGTGGTGGGGTATAATTCAAAGCTGCCTTCCGTCCCTCCCATACCTTTTTAAATGGAACAACCCTCATAGGTAAACATTTACAATAATCTCTCTAATAATTCTCACATATTGACTCGATTCACTTCAGAAACAAATTTCAGAAAATATTCTGACAATATGCAGCTATGAGTGTTCAGAACTGTTCACAACTGAACTACTGTAAAGATGTAGGCAAAAGAAAGTGTCCATCAGCCTATTTTTTTAATTTAATCGAGTTGGTCTAAAAGTGTTAGAATTATTGGCGAGATTACCATATTACATTGGTTTGCAAGCCTGACACCATTACAGGAGGTATTCTATAGTCCACTATCAAACAAAGTAGGTATGGCCTATTATCTGGATCAGTTTAATGGTCACCATAGTAATAGACCAGTCTATTTTTTCATGGATTTTTGATGACTACGTCCTGTGTATTTTCAAGCTTGCCATTTGTAGAAATAAAACACTGAAGATAACGGTTTTGAAGATCATCAGAAGAACTTACTGGGATCATTGGGTCCCTGTTGCCCCTGGTACTGTTGATAAGGCTGGCCATACTGGTTGCCACCCCATCCGCCCGGACCACCATAACTCTGAGGTGAAGGAGGCTGCTGACTGAAATAGGAAAACAATCTCATTCTCTCAACCTGCTGAAACATCCAGGGCTTCGTGTTCAGCGCGAGTGATAGCTCACCTGCACGCAAACACTCGCGTAAATTAATGTCATGAGAGTGATTTTTAGCTACCGTAAACTGTCATATTTTATGTTGTATTATATTGCAACCACTCGCCGGACTTTCAAATACGCTCTCCTAAATATTTTGACGTGAGCTATTTTTAGCTATTTCTAAACATGAAGCCCTGAACATCCAGAGATGCATTTATCCAATCCGCATACTGTAACATCAAGACTTTGTTTTCTTTGCACATGAAACAATCAAAGCCCAAAGATCAAGGCTGCATAGCTTATGACCTCATTAGCATTCATCATGGGCCAGCTTGGCCATTAAACCAGTCAAGCTGAAAAGATGTTTTCAAAGCTAGCCTTCCCTGCAGAATTCCATACATGTCAGGCTGTTAGCTGTAGAAATAAGTTTCATTTTGAGAAGTTTTATATGCTGAAGAAACGTCACAACAGACTGATGTTGATAGAGGTAACATTACTCACGGCTGTCCAAACTGGTCGTAGCCGGAGTTCCCTGGACCCCCGGGGCCTTGTGGACCTGGACCTCCAGGTCCCCCAGGTGGGCCCCCTGGTCCTGGCTGCTGTTAAATGGAGAACTGGATTAGAATTTCATCAAGCTATATATTTTATCTAAACTCAATGGGGAAAGCTGCTGGGAAGAAGGGATTTGGTTTGATGTCCGACTCCAGATTATTTCACTCATTAAGTGACAGGCAGTTTGAATGGTGGTGGAGGAGGAAAGCTGCTGGACATGTGCTGGACATTTGATGTGTTGTAGTGGTTGAGTTACCAGCTGGGATTTGACCACGGACCCCTCGCTCTGGAGTCCAGTGCCCTACCGACCAAGTGAAAGGGAAATTCTCGCTGGCTACGAGCTAGTAAAGACGCATGTGAATACCCCAGTTGATAACATGCAGTATTTTATGGACTGGATTATACTTTACACACTGGTCGATTGTTTTTTCAAAGAATGTTCAATATGGTACCATTAATATTTTCAACAAGACATCAGAATCTACTCCATGCCTAAACTTAAAAGGGTTGTCTGGAAACGATTTTCACTGGCTGGCTCAATAATCAACCACCACTATGATAAAAGTTAGTCGACAGTGGCCGGTCAGTTTTTGTGTGAAATTGGCAGCCGACTCGGTCAGCTCTGGTTTTGGAGCGGTATGGGTTATCCTCATTTACCAAGGTCTATCACAGGAATAAGATCTGGCGAGGAGGGTATGATTTATTCGTCTTGACAGTGGTCTATCATCTGTTGTGAGAAACTGAATAATGTCTTACCCTCATGTAACAGAGCCTCATCAAATTAACATACAGCAATAATGGTACTGCACAAATTTTTCTTCTGTTAAAATTACTCTTATTCTCTTCAACTATACTAGCTCAATTGTTTTTAAATGCTTACATCATTCATGGGGAGACCGGCCTTTTCACTGATCAGTTGTATGGCGTGTTGGATTTGTTGGGGACTGCCTCTAACATTGAAGATTTTCTGATTGGGGTTAGGAGGAGGTTGTCTCTGTAACTCTACATGCCCTCCAGATATCCTGTTGATGTCCTTTATAGTTTCACCACCTACAAAACAGGTAAATGACTGTTGTATGAAAGGACAGACAGACAAATAGAGATATTCATAGAGACGACAAAGAATTCAGAGGCTAGAAATGGTGAGGGACAATTATGAAACAAAAAACTGTTTATTAATATGCGTTTGAAGTAATCTCTAGTAATTCGATCACCCTCAATCATTCCAAACTATGCGACAAAATTCACCCTCTAAAATCATTGAAATAACGAAGAAATAATGGATCATATGCATGATTTTTTAACCATTTTGTCAACTTCTTTTTCTAAGAAATTTGTTCACCCCCAGATTGTATGGTGGTCAATTTCACTAAAAGTGATTGAGTTATTGGAGGGGTTAATTAAGTGTCTATTTCCACGCTCCCTGTTCCATATTTGTTGCAAATTCCTTCTCCCAATATCAGATGAAGCCAATCGGAGTTTTACACTGTTGTACAGAAATTGATCATAACATTTTCGAGCATCAAAAGATATCAATAAGTTTTAAGGCACCGGATTAGTCCATTTGAATTTTCAAAATGAAATCGGATATCCTCATTGGCTGGTGAAGGAAAGTGGAAGAACATACAGCCAATGACAGAGTATCAGGTTACCTTTGCCAATAACAAGACCACACTTGTCTGCAGGGACAGCATATGTTGTTTCCTCGGGGAAGTTGCCCCCGTATGAACCTCCTCTGCCTGCACCCCGACCACCAGGCCCGGATGGACCTCCTGGACCGCCCATGAAGGGACCACCACGCCCACGACCTCTGCCGCGCCCCATACCTCGACCCATGCCACCTGGGCCACCCTGAAATTGGAAATCCTGAAAAGAAAACAGAAGCATGAAATATTTAAGTGAAATGTTAAAATGGGCAGAACATATGGAAAATGGGCTTCAATAACCCTCGGCCAACAGTTATTATCTACACTCAGCAATCATGCATTGCATAAGATGTATTTTTAGAACTTTGAGAATATCCTCTAGGTTAACAAAAATTTGATCTAATAAGGTTGACTGTGGTTCTCATTTTCGAAAAAACCAAGTCAGCTTTTACCAAGGACCTAATTGATGGGAAATTTTACGCTTTGTTTCTATTAGAGTATGACCAAATGTGTAGCTCTAAATATACTCTTCTGTATAAGCTTAGCTCATAATTAAATTATGAAATATGATCTTGGAAATATAGATCAAGGTCAGTCATCTTCAACAATTTTCTGATCTACTCTAACTTAATTGCATATGGAACATGAATTCAGAGATCCAAGACTTAAAGATGTAATCAGCATCAAATCTGGGCTGAAATCTCGTCTCTCAAACTCAGCGAAAGTGACATGTTATAAAAGTTACAAAATGAAACACCTATGACCACAAAAAACTAAACTTGTTTCTACCATTCACAAGAAAATAGAAGGAATTGATCTTTAAAAATAAACGGCATGGCATGGACAACGTATGCTGTGCGACATTACCGAACCGTAGGCACGAGCCATGACGTTATCCCATGGCTGCAGCTGTGCAGCATTTGAATTCGTGAGCGTCGCTACGTCACTCATACGTCACGCAGTGATGTCACTTTCCTCTCCGCATACAATACACACTCAATGGCGAGACAGAAAAGCCGTCGATGCGGGAAGTTACAAATTTCTCTGACAAGATATTCTTGGATTCGTTGTATATGGCGATCCCACTATCATCAAATATAATACATACGATGCTTTGGTAATCTTCAACGCTGAAAAAATGCACAGGGGAGACTTTACAAAATCCATCCATTTTGAGGCTGATTACATCTTTAACATATACAATTTGACATTTAGAAAATAGGTAAAGTTCAGTGATACTCAATAGACTTAAGGTCCAGGCATAAATAGTATAAATTTGAACAATGTAGATAAAATCAATCATGAATTATTTTTTTTCTTCTTTTTTCCATGAAATATTGTACTAAACATAATCTGACCTGGATAAAATAGGTCAAAGTCATCTTCAGCACACCTCTGGACCATCGCAAGATATACCGAGTATTAATTTGGAAAGCTTAGTTATATTTTTTTATGTTACATCATAGAAAACAGTATATGGCCTTGAAAAATAGGTCAAGGTCAGTCATCAGTAAACCTCTGAAACATCACCAGATGTATACATAGTATTAATTTGGAAAGCCAAACTATATTTCTTCATGTTGTATCATAATAAACAGTATATATGACCTTGAAAAATAGGTCAAGGTCTGTCATCTTCAGCACACATTTGAACCATCGCCAGACATACACATATTAATTTGGAAAGCCTAGCTATATTTCTTCATGTTATATGGAAAAAATAGATAAGGGTCAGTGAACTGGGACAGGCTTCTATTCAATCACCAGTTGCATATGTAATATGAATTTGGGGACCCTAGCTTTAATCCTTAAAAAAATATAGCAAATATTAGAATTTTCAATAGGCTTCTGACCCTTCACCAGATGCATATGTGGTATGAATTTAAAATGCCTGGCTGTAATCCTTCTCGAGATATCCTGTCCACAGACAGATGATGCCGACGACAACAATACCCTTCGGGGAAGAATTTGCCCGAGGGGTAAAAACTGAAGGAGTTCTTCGCTTGGATTCAAACTGAATCTTGTGGGCCTGTGACCAAATCCATTTGAATTTCTTGTTGGAATTTGGGTGAATTTTGTTGCTAACATATTTAGATAACATGGATTTGGGGGCTGTAGGTTTCATATAACAAGCATTCTGAGAACCCCAACATCTCGCCTTGCGGGGTCATCCGCTGAAGGTGCAGCAGTATTGAAAGCATACATGTAGAGCAAACAATAACGTCTGGAATAGGTGATGTGGTACAGACAATAAGGTCTGGAATAGATTATCTGGTACAGACAATAACATCAGTCCCACGTGGGATTACTGGCATATAAGTTGATCCCATGTAGGATGGATATGTCAGTGCCGTCGGATGACTGTTGCATAGGGCAGTCCAGTGTGAGATTACTGCTGGATAGGTCAGTCCCATGTGAGATTACTGCTGGATAGGCCAGACCTGTGTAGGATTACTGCTGGATGGACCAGTCCTGTGTGGTATTACTGATGGATAGACCAGCCCCCTGTGGGATTACTGCTGGATAGTCCAGTCCCAAGTCAGATTACTGCTGGATAGGCCAGTCCTGTCTGGGATTACTGCTGGTCAGATGGGTCTCGTATGGGATTAATGCTGGATAGGACAGTCCCGTGTGGGATTACTGCTGCATAGGCAGTCCAGTGTGGGATTACTCCTGCATACGGCAATCCTGTGTGGGATTATGGCTGGGGAGGTCAGTCCCATGTGGGATTACTGCTGGATAGGGTAAACCTGTGTGGGATTACAGCAGGATAGGTCAGTCCCATGTAGCATTATGGCTGGATAGGTCAGTGCCATGTGGGATTACTGCTGCATATTGCAGTCCAGTGTCATTACTTCTGGATAGGTCAGTCCCATGTGAGATTACTGCTGCATAGGCCAGTCCCAGTGGCATTACTGCTGGGTAGGCCAGTGCCATTTTGGATTACTGCTGGATATGTCAGTCCTGTGTGAGATTACTGCTGGATAGGCCAGTCCCAAATGGGATTATTGCTGGATAGACCAGTCCGGTCTGGGATTACTGCTGGATAGTTGAGTTCCATATGGGATTACTGCTGGATAGGTCAGTCCCGTGTGGAATTACTGCTGGATAGGCCAGTGCCATTTGGAAATACTGCTGGATAGGTCAGTCATGTGTGGGATTACTGTGGGAGAGCTCTGACCTAGGAAAACATGAAACATGTCCACCAAGTTTTATAATCATCCCATGAACGGTTCAACAAACTTTTCATGTACAGATCTACACGTAAATTTTTGCCCAACAAAAACCTTATCAATGGAAACGTCCAAAGTCTAAACTGCAATAATTAGGACAAAAATTCATATTTAATGTCATATTTCTTAAGCACATGAACATCCTTGAATCACATTGAAGTTGGGTAGCAAGTGTCAAACTCATCATTCTAATCATAAGAAACCTGTGTACCAAGTTTTGTAATCATACAGTGAGAGCTGACAACTGCAGCAAACTTACCACGTACATGTACATGTATACACATAGAGGCCCACATGTACAATTCACCTGAACAGAAAACTCATTCATTTTAGTCCGGGATGTTAGGGCATAAAAGGGACTGTTTGGTTCAGATTCTTCCAATAGCACCAAATTTGGCCCATATGTCGCCCATACAATACCTTTTCGATTTTTGACGGGCGCCAAGGTAGTCGCCCCCTGGGGTCGCCATAATGGCGAAATTCATTATGGCCGCCACTCGGGTTAGAGGTCAATCGTATTTAAACAACAAAATGGCTAGAATCATGAATAATACAGCTTTTTAGTGGTTATCGGTGTCGGGGAATCTGATTCTGATCTTATTTAACGATACGAGGTCAAGGTCACCCTAAAAGTCATTTTGGGGTCAAATTCGTCATTTTTAGTGGTTTTTAGTCGAGATATACAAAGTAACTCATTTTATCGATTTTCGGAGTTGAGTAACCCGAATATGGCCATATTTTGACAATTTGAGGCAATATTGCATGTGAGGTTCACGACAGAGGTCACCCGAAACAGAGATCAACCGGGGGTCAATTATAGGAAACACCCAAAAGGGCTAGAATCAACAATAGTACCATAGGGCTTTGTGGCATCGGAGAATTAGATTCTGACCTTATTTTGACGATTTGAGATCATGGTCACCTCATTTGAGAATTAGAGGTCAAAGATCAACAGTTGCTACTAAAAACAATCGAAACAAGATTATTCAGGAACAAATGTTACTAAAATACTTCGGAGATGACATATGCTGACAAAATGCTATAACTATGCCGCTACGTGCATTTAAATGTTCAAAATACTAAACAAAGACCGCTTAAGCAACAGTATACCAATGATTACTTTTACTACCTATGCCTGCTGGCTTGCGCTCTATGATGCCAGCAATAAATAATACTTGTCATCACCGCCTTCGCATTTGCAGAGGGTCGTGTTTCGGACATCGGCACAGTTGCATTTGCACCTTCCCGTGCATGCCTTGAGTCAGCCGCAGTGCATGAGAATGGCATATGCCATAGATGTGTCGCTGAGAGTGGTCCATAGCGGTTGCCATGTACTGGTGCAATCTTTGTGCCAGCTCCACTCACTGAAGTCAGGGATTTCCTGCTGGAGTGAAGCAACTCCAGTAGAAACTCGCTTGCAGCAGCGCTCGCTTCACATGCTGCAAAAGCGCGGCTTGGGAGGTGGGATGTTTTCCAGCGATCTGGTTGCAGTAGTGAAGGTGATGCTTGGCCTCATTGACACCGGCTGCACCACATCCCTTGCTGTACATTAGTACGATGAAGCGTTCTATGAGCTCCATATGCACGGACTCGAGAGTGTCAGGGTCATGCGTGAGAGCCACTAGTGTGTCGGTGAGGTCCGATATGCTTGTACAGGCTGCCCAGGCGGTCTTTTTGCCACATCCAAGAAACTGTGACGTCGCCTTGCACCCCATTAAGCTGTGAAAGAGAGGTAGTCCCACGGACTTTGACGGACCAAGATCGGAACAGATGGTTTGGACTGGAATGCCACAATACTTTTTCCTGAACCCCTAAAATCCCGAAGTATGAATGGATCAGCGGCTTCTTAAAAAATGTTAACAAAAAGGAGCCGTTCACATTCATCAGCACACAGATCTCCAAGACTGACATGAGCGGAAAGCTCCTTCTGTGTGCCCGTTTTGAGTCCGTGTTCTTCAACAGGCGTTGTGACCTCACAATACTTCAACCGTGCAACCATTCCGAGACGGACACCAGGGTCCTCTTGCATCTAGCACATGCCACGGAGGAGGGTCGTACAACAGCCTATGTTCGCACGATGGACAGCGATGTCCGGTCTTTGGAGACCCTCGGTCTGTCGGAACTCTTGATGGACTTCGCTACTGGAAAAAATTATTGTGACATTCCAGTCCATACCATTTGTTCCGATCTCGGTCCGTCAAATCCTTGGCACTATCCCTTTTCCACAGCCTTACTGGGTGCGACCCGACTTCACAGTCTCTTGAGGGCGCAAGCCAGAAGGTATAGGTACTAATAATCATTGGTATATTGTTGCTGAAGCGGTCTTTGTATTGTATTTCGAACATTTAAAATACACATAGCGGCGTAGCGGCATAGTTATAGCATTTTGTCAGCAGATGTCATCTCCGAAGTATTTTGATATAATTTATTCCTGAATAATCTTCGTTCGATTGTTCTTAGTGGCAACTGTTGATCTTTGACCTTTGACCCCAAAATGGGGTGACCTCAAATCTTCAAAATAAGATCAGAATCGGAGATTGCCACAAACCTCTATGGTATTATTTGTGGTTCTTTTGGTGTTATACCTAGAATTGACCTCTGGTTCGGATGGCATATCGCAATTCTCAAATGAAATATTGCCCCGAATCGCCAAAATAAGGCCAGATTCGGGTTACTCAACCCTGGAAACCAAAAGAATGTGGCAGTTTATTTATCTTGCCCCGAAACCACTGATAATGGCGAATTTTCCCCCAAAATGATGTTTAGGGTGACCTTAAAGGGTGACCTTGACCTGAAATCGTTGAAATAAGATCACAATCAGATTCTCCGACCCCCAAAACCACTAAAAAGTGCTATTATTCATATTTCTAGCCCTTTTAGTTATTTAACTACGATTGACCTCTAACCCGGGTGGCGACCATATTGAATTTCGCCGAATATGGCGGCCCTAGGGGGCGCCCGTCTTGGTGCCCGTCAAAAATCTAAATAGTATGGTATGGGCGACATATGGACCAAATTTGGTGCTTTTGGAACCAAAAAATCCCTAACAGCCCCGACTATTTGCCATAATTTGGAGAAAAATTATTATTTCATCTCAAAAATAGCACACGTACATCCTCCAATCATAAGGAACATGTGTACCAAGTTTCATAATCATCCAATGCCAGCTGACAACTGCAACAAACTTTCTAAGTACAGATGTACATGTGCACTTCAGCTAAACGCAAAACGCTATCATAGGGATTTTAATATTGGAGCACCCCAGGGGTACCCACCCCCCATATTTTTTTCATTTTTTAAACATTTTTTCTAATTTTTCTAGATTTTTTTTGAATTTGCTAAACCAAAAACCGTATCATTTCCAGGCAGGGTACACTGACGACATCCTCTTTCCCCCCTCACAATATCCCCTAAAAAGGATTTTGTTGTGTAGCAAAGACCAACGGTGAATCACCATTCACTGAACTAACAAGCTCTGATGGTGTTTATGAAATCTTTGCTTACTCAGTGTAGCACTATTCGACACCCAGGTTTCATGGATTAGAAACCAAAGCTCTAATAAGTGCAAATGTTTTTGTAAACAATTTATACTATGGTAATTGTAGTGGCTGATTTCTTCATCTTAACAAGGTTCCTACACATGGTCAAGAGGTCTGGAAAATTCCATTACCGATTCAGCACAACTCGATACTGTCCAATATCCCGATGCATGGATACTTACACTAGCACTATTGACGAGTTCCTGAATCATGTCGGCAGCCTGCTGTACCTTGTCCTGAGGGCCCATGATAGAACAAATTCTGTCTGGTGTCTGACCATCATCTGTTCACAAATAAAATTGACAGTGAGCAAGTCCTTCAAAGTGACATAAAAAAAAGGTTGCATTCTGCGAAGAAATTAGGCCACCTTTTGCAGTGATGTAACCGTGTTATACTAAAAACTACTATCCTAGCACTTCAGACTGGGTTCTAGGAACTGCCTAGGCCCTTTCAAGCTCTGGGTTCTTGATGGCTGGAGTTGCATTCTCTGCCGATTTATAGCAAGTAAATTATTATTCACAATTCAAGCCCTCTTATTGTGGGATATTTTTGAGAGAAAATAACAATAGATGTAAATCTTTCCAATATATTCTGAAAGATAATCTCTCAAGACGTATAACGCTTTTATATTTTCAATTCCATGGAATGAGAGAACCACTCTTTGTCTGACACGAGTACATGACTGAACTGCTCAGGGCTGTTCCATTTGAAAATATGTACCCCCCACGGAAGGGGAAAAAAAAAATAATTGGTGGGTGGGGTTGTCCAGAATATAAATCTCTTGGTGGTCCCTCCAGGTAATAAATTGCTTCTCTTGGCGATTGTTTAAGCCTGTAAAAATATTGCTTCTATGGGTGGGCCCTCTACCAATATGCACTTTGTTATTTGGAAAGGGATTCCTTTTTAAGGGGAAACGCGCGTTGACATATCGGGGCCGAACAATAAAAAAATTGAAAATGAGATTTTGTATTTTTTACGTCCATAATGTGCCCAATTTTCACATAAATAAATTTATTGGCTGACAAAATCATTGAAAATAGTTTAATTAATACCTAATTACTCGTGTTGTTAAACGGTCTGTCATTATTCGCCTAAAACCGCTGAAAACGGCAAGTTTTAGTCGTTGACAACAACCATTTCCAGGTCTAGATCGTTGGCGTTGTTGTTGTTGCCGCATATCGTTGGAAAGCTGAAGTTACAAGCTTGAATTTGGGTTAGATCGGCAATCTTCGCCTCAATCCGGTGTATTCCCGAGAGAAAATATAGTCTAACTCTTACGGAAACATCCATATATGGCAGAAGCTCATTATCACACGTCTCGGGGTCTCGAAAACATCCTTTTATGGCGAAAGCTCATTACTATATCACTTCCGTGGATAACGGAGCGTCCCGAGTGACGTCAATGGATGGCTGTGGGCATGCGCGGTCGGTCACTTCCTTAGCAACGGCTCAGAAGGAAATGGCGGCTGTTTCATCGCTTCAACTGTTTGAAGCGTGAAAAAACAATAAATCATGCCTATGCACAATTTTTGTATCGTTTGAACATGCCAAGTTGTCAGGGAAATAGTAGAAACGACTCGTGGCTGTAGAAACCGAATAAAACTACAGTTTTTACGCTTCAGAGCGCCACTTCGATGGTGTACAGCCAAGCATTTGCCATTTTCTCTGAAATCAGTTTTCCGGCCGATATCGTTCCTTAGAAAAAATTGTTTTCCCTTCCAAATAAAAAATGTGGGTGGGTGGGCTGCTATGATGAAAAAAAAAAATGCTTCTCTCCCAGGTTGTACTGGACATTTATTTGCTGTGCTTGGTGGAGGCAAGGAGAATTAATTTGCATATATTGGTTGTTGGGGTGTACAAAGTTTCCCTTCCGTGGGGGGTACATCTTTTTAAATGGAACAGCCCTCACCTGGTTTGAACTGAACTTTGGCACTTGTTTCAGCCTGAATTTTCTTGATCATATCTCCTCCTTTACCGATGACAACGCCCACTAACTCTCGAGGTACCATCATCTGATGGAAAAAGAGAAATATTAAACATTTATAAACAATGTTAGTATTTATTATCAAATCAAACCTGCTATATCCTTCTCCAGGAGATCCAATTGCAGAATAAAAGTTATCTCCCTTAGGGAGCTCAGTCGGGTTACTCTGCGCCATGTGCCCACATGAATACTTCCTCTTATTCTACTGCAGCCTGTGGGTGTGTCTGTGCAAGGCCGTAGAGTGAGGGGAGGATGGGCTGGGCAATCAAAGCAATAGCAGGTTTGATTTGATAATAAATACTAACATTGCTAATAAATGTTTAATATTTATTGCTCAAATCTACACCTGCTATTGCTATTCCACACTACCAGCAGATGGAGGTAGGGACGTCGGCCTTGTTGTAGTTCCTGAGTTCATGCAGAGTAACCGCCGAGATGATCACGGATGTGGCACACTAAATTACTCAACCAGAGGGAACCCGGGTCGAAGACGCTGTGGGTACTCGTGGAGTAAAATCAACAGATTGTGGATGTGGCCACTAATCACTCGTCCTTTTTTGAAACCGTGATCGTGGATGTGGCACACAATTTTACCTGGTGAGGGAACCCGGGCTGGTGGCGCTGTGGGTACTCATGGGGTAAGCAAGTAAAACGGAAAGAAGGGTCATGTACATACCAGGTGACTTTCGAATACTAGGTGACCATCTTATACCCAGTGATGTAAGTGGACTTTTGTCAAAAAACCTGAAAATACTATCCTAGCACTTTAGGCCTAGATGGCTGGAGATGCATTCGAGCCAATTTCTGGCAAATAAAATAAGAAAATATGATTGGCAAGCCACTACGTTTTTTGTGTTGTTTTTCAAGCAAAACCTGTTTCATAATACACCCTCAATTTTTGTAGTCCTGAACATGAAGCCACGTCGTGTATATTGGTTGGGGTACCGTATGGCAAAGTACAAGTAACGTCATTCCTACTACCCTCCTGCATAGATTTTGTTGCTGTAAATAATACAGGCAGTGTCTGGTTTGACATTTTATTTTTGCGTATTGACAGATGCTTTGCCGATTTTGCGTGAGCTTGTAAAGATTTTTTTCCTGAGCTGCCGTAACATACTCTATCATTACAAATGGTACATTCAGCCAAACCTGGCAAATTGAGTTTCCTTGTGTAGTCTGAAAGGTGATCCCCGTGACAGTCTTTGTCCTCCAGCCATGACCAACGAAACTTATTTTTGATACTCTTATCCACCTCATTGATGTCTATGTCAGCACTGCGATGTAACACGCTCATGATTTTCACTTCGATTTTCACTCCGGCAAAAAAGGCGCAATTTTCACTTCAGACTGCCACGCAATATCCCATAATAGTTTCGGCTGCTAGCGATTTGAGCGCCAGTACTACAGGGGAGACAACTCTAGTTGTCTGCCGAGTTATCTTCCGTATCACGTGGCGGACAAATCATTATAAAAATGGCGACTACGTCGGTTCTTCGCTAGAGACAATCGGGATCCAATTTTGAGAATAAAAAAATGGTAACAATACATACTTTATCAAGATCAGGTACAAAATGCGTTTTTGAACGATCAAATATCGATTTAGTCGACATCAAGTATCACTTTCCTGGTAAAACCGGACGAGAATCTAAATTTCTATAAAAACGGAATTTTTTCCAAGTTTCAACAAAAAACCGGATTTCCGGCAAAAACCAGAAGACTTACATCACTGTATACCACTGTAATTGCCGTCTTACGCCAACTCTCTGTACTTTTGTCTCTTGCCACTGACACGAATATACCTAAAAATAATACTCACCGATGTGTCCGGTCTTGTTAGCTGTCTTGTGAGTTGGCGGACTTGCTGCGGCAACTAATGAACCACATGTGCTGGGCAGCCATCAGCGGCCCTAGCGTGGTCACTCTGACTATACTTACATATCTCTCGGATAGTAGTCGGTAAAAGTCGAATTGGCACTCCAAGCTGGACGAACCTTTGACTTCTTTGTCAGTGATGTTGAAGTTGGATTGAAAGATGAACTATATTATAAAACTTGAAATAAAGATTACCTTTTTTTCCAAAAGTAAGCTTATACATGTCATTATGAATACACGTACAATTGAGATTATGCCTGGACAAATATGGTTCGTGCAAAAGCTTTAGGTTAAATCATAATGTGGAATGGGATTCGATACCAAAATTGAAGGAAATAGTGTCCTTCATTAAAGGCGACACAAAATTCCAAACCACCAGGGGCTCGGTGCTGCTGAATTCCCCATGCCGGTTATTTAATATTGTAATTCTGAAATAAAATAATGTCATTAGGCCATAAAAAATTAATTAATTGTTTCTCAAGTGGGGGGGGGGGGGTTTTCAGGAGCGGGCGGGCGTTTTTTTTAAAAAAATTTTATAAGGAAGGATGCGGGTGGTTTTTTATCTTTTTTTTTTTTTTTTTACAAGCCGGGAAGACCATATATGTTTAAACACACACAAAATGAAATATTCTATGAAATAAATGCAATTTTCACCCGGGTCTGCTGTACTCGGCTGAGGGGCGTCGTCAGTTTCTTGTACATCTATTTTATATCTAAGAAAATGGCCAAACAAATCAACTGCTTCTCCGATTGTGGCCTGAAGTGGGATGGAATCTCCGTCCTGCTTAGATTTTCCAATTGTACACGATATCGCGTCGTCGAAATCTGGGCATCGGGTGATACCGGTCACCTCGTTCAGGACCTCGATCACGGTGGCACTTGGGCTAACCTGTATAATTGTCCAGTCCTTCAGCATGTTAACCGCCCCACGTTCTCGACATTCAGCAATGTATGCTGAAACCAGCATTGTGAAAACGGATAAAAAATGCGGTAAAAATACAATCACAAATTTCATTTCATTGGACCCATTTCCGATGAATTGTTTAAACTAGGCAAAGAGCATAATGAAAAGCATAACCGACGCTGGAACCGGAGACTAGGATGAAAATATTTCTTTAATTTACAGCCTTTCGTGTTGAAATGTGCACAATTTATGACGAAGATTTTAATAAATAATGTTATGATAAATATACTATTCGCTATTTATAAAATTACGATAACGGAGAAGCGAAATTTACATAATAAAAACATACGGCAATCCGCTTCCGCTTATATTCAGGTCTGATTTTTGTATATGCGCAGTTTGGTTTGAAACTGGAACGAGTTCGCGCAACTGCCGGTTGTAAACTATTTTGTGATCGATACGATCATGGCGATGACATCTCTGTACGTATTAAAGCATTTTTCTTTTTCACAAACATAGTAAAACACCATTTTTGGGAAACGAATAGACATTACAACAAATAAACACAGTTTACAAGCACATTTACACATGCAATAAAAAGAATGGGAGCGGACAGTACGCCAGGGATGCGGCGGATTTTTTTTTTTTTTTTCAAAAAGTGAAAAAAAAGTGCCCAGCAGGAGAGAAATCGAGGATGCGGCGCCACTTGAGAAACAATTAATTAACTTTTTATGGCCTTACTATGAAGGAATATATTGTAGTTGATTTGACGTGTTTGTGTATACACAATGTATACTGCATCTCCTACCTACAGGCCTTATTTTTTGACGCTAACGCTCGTTCAGGTTACGCAAATCATATTTTACGCGAACGGTCACCGTTCACATGGGGCGAATTTTATCTGCTAGCTTATTTTCACAAGTCGGCAGTGTCTGTCTGCACAAAGTGAAAATGAAATAAAAAGTGGCGACAGCGTATACCGTTGACTTTCTCTTTCTCCTTTGATCGACTGGCAGGCTAATTTACACGGCCGTGGTTGTTTGATAAATCATGAATTGCTTATGGCCTAGTTAAATTGTTTGTGTCGGAGTGGTTTCGTTTTCACTGGCCAAACAATTACGCATGCCCAGATGAAAATAGGTCCGCATATTCAGCACTGCCAGAAGTTGCCTGGAATAGAAAGTTTAGAGGTCTGTCCGAAAGTGAACTGACCAATTAGTCAGTGGACCCCCGCTAGGAAGCATTGTTCCATAATTAGATTGGCACAGAATTCCCCACAGCACTGTCGCTGCATGCACAGGGTGATTGTCGTGTCTCTCATCAATAAAACAAAGCTGTTTAGTCTTATGTTGTTCTTAATAAAACAATGCTGATTAATCAATATATACATAGGTATAGTATATTGGTAGCGTGAGGTAAGAACATCGATTAATCCACATTGTTTTATTGAGAACAAAAGAGGCAGCATGTTTTGTCGATTTGAGACACGAACCTGTGCTGCATGTGAAAGCGTGATGCAATTTGGCGCCAGTAAATTCAGATTATGATTATCATTTAGCAGGGTGTTATGTAATATTTTTCAAGATAAACCAAGAAAGATATGTTGCAAAGTGCCACCGGTTAAAAGTTTGTACCCGAACTGTGACGTCTGGAACGTATTTCTTTCACATTATAATTTTTACAGCATGTGGACCTCAACACGTGCCTCAAACAATTCTATGCAAGCCCCGGGCGATCTCAAACATGAATTCTGGTGATCACGAGGGGTGGAAAGACCGTCGCATGCAAATTACAACATCATTCTTGGGTTTTGTATTCGAATGAACCGTTACCTTATGTCATTGAAATATTGCCACAGTTTTGACGTGTATAAAATATTCATATGATCGAATAATATGAACTCGTGTTCAGCTTTGTTACACCTTTCACCCTTGTTGATTTTGCCAATTGACTCAAGTGAGGTATCCCGGCCAGTGTGGTTGGTGTCCAAAAACAATGAAAACCGTGGGGGAGATGGGTTGTAGTCAAATTTCTCCGTAAATCAAATGGTATCTCGTTGGCATTTGTTCTCTTATTAACAGTAAGATAATCTTTATTCTTTTCACACTAATGTAATATTCTCATGGTTTCGGGAGAATAAATATCTTTTTGCTTGAACAATGGAAAAACAGTTAATTGTGTATGCGTGCTCTTTCACCCCTGGAGTCAAAATCAGAATGGGATAGACCTAAGCCGCATGGCAAACTGAGAGCGGTTACGTACGCAAAAAATCACGTGAACGGTAAATCGTTCACGCCAGATTTTGAAAAAAATAAGGCCTGTACCTAATAGGTTAGTATCACATACAAGAGATATAAAATTAGAAATTGAAATATGAGGGTATGGGGTCGGGCGAAGTGCAAGTTAGGAGATAGAGGGTGGGCATCGGTGCCCCAGGGGTGGAGACATGCTCCCCGAGGGTAGTGGATGGGTTGAATAAGTGTAGCATGATGTAAGCTCCTGGACTATACGAAGCGTAGCTTAGGAGACTTAACCGGACACTGAAACCGACACTGACACCAACACCGACACTTCCCCCCTCTTCCCCCTAATACCTCGCCTATTTAGTATACGGCGAGCTAAAAATGTAGCCAACAGTCAGACAGCAGTCTTTTGGACTCATAATTCCAATAACATGGCAGCTGAAAATATACGTATTAAATGTATCTCAAAATGTATTCATCAATATTTCTATTTTAATGATTACATCCTGAAACATCCCCGCCCCCCACCAATGGCCAAAATGATATAGATCTAACCTTACCGTCCATTAATGAAGGATCAAATACACAGGATTATGGTACGAGAAGTAGCTTTCTAGGACAGCAGATGTCACTTTTGTAGTTGGCACATTGGTGTAGATGTGATCCAAACCGGTTTGATAATCTGTTGTTTGGTGTTATCGTTTGTCTCAGGTTTGGGAAAAGATTAACACTCTTTTTCTGTAGGTCCACATTGAAATCCCCCATAATGACTACTGGGGTGGAAGGAGGAAACTTCTGTTCAATCTGTCTATCTGTCTCATGGCAGCACACAGACTTGGCATAGTTGTTTGGGGGAAGAGTACAGTCCAATTAGAATTACATCTGGGGACAATATTTCTCAACAAAAATAGGACATGTTGAATAGCTGTGCCTTCATTATCAGCTACTCTGACTTCAGATATACAGTCTGGGTCAATATGGAAGCGTGAATAAACGACAATTTCATAAGGAGATCTGTGTTTTCCCTGGACAGGCCAGTCAAAAAGAAGTCAAAACACAGCAAGGAAGCAATCAGAGATTGCTCAATTGTATGCCCCCCCTTCCGCCATTGTTCTGTTCTGTATTGGTCTGTGGAGGCCTAATTTGGATAATTATAAAAATTCTGTTTCAGTCACTTTTTTCGGTATGCCTCGCATAATACATAATCCAAGTATCACCCAACAAGTAATAATACAATGTTTTGATGCAAGATGGTCGCCCGGGGCTTTCGCCAAATCCAAAAGCTAAGTAGCTAGCAGGTCCTCCGCCAAGTAGCCTGTTTGAGAGCATGCAGCATATATGCTTCCAATATCTCCTTAAATATAACTTGGAAAGTGGATATGTGTATGTGGAAAGAGACGTTTATCTGGAATTGTTGAGACAATTTGAGGAGGTTTGGGAAGCAGTAATGCCATGGGTAGTGTAACACTGGAATGTAGGTCTGTAGTTGTATATGGATTTGTGGATGGTGAGGTTTATAAATCGATGGGTGGAATAGATCAAGATATCGCGTTCACAACACAGATGGGTACAATATGGGTGAGTGAAATCCAAGATGGTCAATGGCAGCCATCTTGGATTACATACTACCTCAATGAAAATCAATACCAATGGCTGTCTAACTGATGTGAAGCACCCTCTTGAGTTTGAAGTCGATTGGTCAAATTGTTCTCGAGATATCGCGTTCACAAGATGTGGGATTGACAGAATCCAATATGGTCAATGGCAGCCATCTTGGATTACGTGCCTCAGTGGAAACCAATACCAATGGCCATCTAACTGATGTGAAAAACCATTCCAAGTTTGAAGTCGATTGGTTGATTGTTCTTGAGATATCACGTTCACAAGATGTGGAACGGAGTGAATCCAATATGGTCCATGGCAGCCATCTTGGATTACGTACCTCAGTGAAAATCAATACCAATGGCCGTCTAACTGATGTGAAGCACATTCTCAAGTTTGAAGTCGATTGGTCGAACTGTTCGAGATATCGCGTTCACAAGATGTGGGATAGACAGAATCCAACATGGTCAATGGCAGCCATCTTGGATTACGTTCCTCAGTGAAAATCAACACCAATGGCCGTCTGACTTGACGTTAAGAACCTTCCCAAGTTTGAAGTTGATTGGTGGAATTGTTCTTGAGATATCGCGTTCACAAGATGTGGGACGGATGGAATCCAATATGGTCGATGGCGGCCATCATGAATTACTTCCCTCAGTGAAAATCAATACCAATGGTCATCTTACTGATGTGAAGCATCTTCTCAAGTTTGAAGTCGATTGGTCAAATTGTTCTTGAGATATCGCGTTCACAAGATGTGGGAGGAAAAGAATCCAATATGGTCGATGGTGGCCATCTTGGATTACGTACCTCAGTGAACATCAATACCAATGGCCGTCTAACTGATGTGAAGCACCTTCTCAAGTTTGAAGTCGATTGGTCGAATTGTTCTCAAGATTCCAAGTCCTCCCACCACTTCGTGGCGGAGGACAAAAATGTGACCTGGTTATGAAACCTACATTCCTTGGGAGTATATTGTGGTGAAATTATGAAGCGATCGTGAACTTTGCACCGAATTCACTCTTTTTGGGGCAATTTCATACTTCAGGACCTATGTGGTCTGCTTTGGAATGTAGAATAACAATTTTATAGCCATTTTCCCGGTTCAAATCGGTTATGGACAGATCCAGCCTGGACAAATAAATGTATCCCATTCACTTAGGATTGATGAACAAAGGGCCATAACTCTTGAAAATATAACCGAAAGCAGAGAAACTTCACGCTGCGCAACTATGGGGCATTGACCACATATCATGCAAATTCCGTACTTGTCGATACAATATTAACCGAGATCCAGCCCAGACAAGTCTCAATTCACAGAGATTTCAAGAACAAAAGGGCCATAACTCTTGAAAATATATATACGCGAAACGCGGAGAAACTTCACGCTGCACAACTACAGGGCACTCACCACATATCCTGCAAATTCCATACAATATTAACCGAGATACAGCCCGGACAATTCCCAATTCACAAAGACTTGATGAACAAAGGGCCATAACTCCTGAAAATATATGCGAAACGCGAAGAAACTTCATGCTGCACAACTACAGGGCACTGACCACATACCCTGCAAATTTCATAATTGTCCATACAATATTAACCAAGATCCTGCCCGGACAAGTCCCAATACACGGAGATTTCAGGAACAAAGGGCCATAACTCTTGAAAATATAAGCGAAACGGGGCGAAACTTTACGCTGCACAACTGTGGGGCACTGAGCCCGTACAAGTCCCATTCACAGAGATTTCAGAAAAAGGGCCATAACTCTTGAAAATTATACCGGAACTCGGGGGGAAAAAAACTAGACGCTGGGCCATCCTTGAAAATAAGTTTGTTGCGCGTAACCCGTCCGAGTGTCCAAAAATCCGCCGACTGGAAACTTTTTTTGCCGATTTATCAGACTGGTCATCTTTTTATTTTATTTTGGAATATCAGAGTTATCTCCCCTATCTTCTCTCTCGGGTAAACGTATGTAAAACTTTCGCCCAGCAAAAGGAAGCAGCTCCACGAAGTATTTCACTCTCCAGTAGTCGGCGATGTGAGCTTGTATCACACGTTTTGAAGCCATATATTCCATGGTCCAGTCCGTAGGGGATTGCAGTTTTTCGTCGACCACGTGTATATGGTGGGAATTTCCCCCTTCTGTTTTGTTTTTGTGTTTGATGGAGAGACGAGAGGACAATAATACAGACAGAGGCAACAGCAACACAGGACGGGGAAAATATTTCAAAACAGTTGGTTATTAAAATCTGTCATAAAGAGCTTAGTCGTGGAACGTGGACATGTTTAGGACTGTCACCACCTCGTGGGTCCGTACACCGACAGATTCCGAGTCTGACGTTGAGACTGGCGAATACAACAACAACGATGTTTGGATTTCTACTTTCATTCGAGAAAACTTCAGGGAGCCTAAATGCAGAAAATCTGTACTGCTTTGTTGTTTAACCGAAACATTGCCGATAACGTGGTGGATAGTGCCGGTGGCTCCAGCGGTCTTGACAAATTAGACCAGTCAGCTTAATTTTGACGTTTCGATGTCGGCATCAAATACACTGGTCAGAATTCCGCCTCTGACTAAATTCCACGAAAAGCTCCTATCACAGGTTAGAAACTTAGTATTTGCTTCACTGTTCAATTGTTGTCAGTAAATTAAATTATGATGTATTTCTATTCTGTATAAAGGGAGTACGTTAGCCTGGAGGTGTTCAATAAAATGACACCATAATATATTTTGAGAAGGGGGCAGGCGGTAATGGTGTTACGTGAAAAATTTGAGGTAATTCTCTGGACTCCTAATGGTAATGAACAACCTTCTGTATAACACTAAGAGCATTTTTTTCTTTTCATTTCACAATTTTTGCAAAAGTGTGTATGGTATATGTAATTTTTTTTTTTGACCAGCCAGTCACTAGTCATTCTCAAGAAGGTGTTCAAGGATGTCGATGTCTTTTAAGAAATAAAACACAAGCCTGAATTTAACAATATCTTGCTTTATTTCTACCTTGAAGATATCTACCTTGTTTTCTATACTGAAATAATTTTGCTGCCAGACAAAAAGTATTTTTCAAATGACCTTGGTATCTGGACAAAATCAGACTAACCTCTTCCACCCTCCCCGAAAGGAAAATCTGACCTTAAAAGAAGGAAAAAAAAAAAAATTTACCTACCTACCGACCCAACTTCCTGAGGTAGGGTCGGGTTACAGCCAACAAACATATTTTTAAGGATGGCCCTGCACAACTACGAGGCACTGGCCACATTCCATGCAAGTTTCAATCCTGTCCATCAATTATTAACCGAGATATCGCGTGGACAAGAAATTCGGACGGACAGAGCGATCGCTATATGCCCCCCCTCTAATTATTCTAAGTCCAGCCTAAACAAAAAACATTAACCCAGAAAACTTTCAGAGTCCAAAAGAAGTCAAAATTATTCCAAGTCCAGCCTAAACAAAAAACATTAACTTTCCAGCTTGAGTCTAACGTTGTGCTAAACATAGAAACTTAACCCGACACCAACATCGCCATTTTCCCCCCTCTCTCTCCCAATACCTCGCCTACTTCGTATGGCGAGCTGAAAATGCAATATTATATTCACTTGCAGAATTGAGTTCCAAAGTATATGCACAATTTCTTAAAGTGATCGTAAACCCTAGAGTATAGTTTCCATCAAATGAAAGACCATTGCGAACAGTGTCGGAAAATATTTATTGTAATTTTTTACGATTTTATTACACAGAGTAAACTGCAAATAAAGCATGGTCTTCTATGGTGATCTGTTGCAAGCATGTCTAGGTCCAGTGACGTCACACTGTCTTAATACATATATTTCAGACTGTGTATGCACTTTTCAATGTTTGATTCAAGCTTAAGGTGTGTATACTTCGAGTTTCAACACACTCACTGTTCCAATGTGCATGTTTCACCAAAATCGGGGAAATTAAATGCAAGATTCAAATTGACTTGACACTTATGAGTTACCATCTCCCAAATTTGGGCGAGACATGCACATTGGAACAGTGAGTCTGTGTTGAAACTCAAAGTATACACACCTTAAGCTTGAATCAAGCATTGGAAAGTGCATACAAAGTTGGAAATATATGTATTAAGGCAGTGTGACGTCACCGGACCTAGATATGATCGCAACAGACCACCATAGAATACCTTACTTTATTTGCGGTTTACTCTGTGTAATAAAATCGTAAAAAATTACAATAAATATTTTCCCACACTGTTTGCAATAGTCTTTCATTTGATGGAAACTTTACTTGAGGGTTTACGATCACTTTAATAAAACATCTCGTGTTCTCTTTCTTGATAAAAAGATATCAAGGAATAAAGTGACAACACTTGACTACATAAGAGAGTAACTTGGTAGGCACATTTAACTGTAATCATAGTGCGTACAAAGGCATAGTGTATGGCCCCGACCTGCGCGACGTTGAGGACAAAACAACAACAACGAAAGTGAATGGCAGAGAATCCTCTGCGTGATCTTTTTGTTGATCAAAAAATATCAACGAATAAACAGATAGCATTTGATTTATCAAGAGTAAATTTTGGTAGGCACATTCAACTGTATGCATAGTGCGTACACTACCATAAGTGAATGGCCCAAAGACATGCGTGATGTCGAGGGCAAACAACAACAACAACCACGAAAGTGAATGGCAGAGAAACCTCTGATGGCCATTATGTCATCATTTAAAAAATTAGCAAGAATACTTTCCAACAGAAATCTAGTAGTCCTGAGACGTTCTCGTTGTAAAAAGTAAATCCTGGCGCAACTCCACCCGGTAGCATCATCCCAGTACAACACTCCAAACAGGTGACACGCCGACAAAGATGTCCACGGCCCCGCTCCATGCGTGATGTCGAGGGCTGCACTTGGCCGCTTTCAACGGGAATTCAGAATACACCAAGAAAGCCGACTAGGAACGGCAACGTTTGGAATTTTCAGGGAATGTTTGATTAGACATTAGTCCAATAAAAATCTGCTAATAGTTACTTCAGAAAAATAACCCTAGGTTACGTCTAAATCTAGACTGAAGGAACTCCAACAAAAACGCGTCCACTGCAGAGAAGAGGAAGTATTCATGTGGGCACATGGCGCAGAGTAACCCGACTGAGCTCCCTAAGGGGAGATAACTTTTATTCTGCAATTGGATCTCCTGGAGGTGGATATAGGCATAGCAATAGCAGATGTAGATTTGAGCAATAAATCAGAATATTTCAATATTACAAAGAAGAGTATCATGTACAGACACTAGTTCGTTGTCTCCCTTTACTACATTGTGGTGGCTGGGTGATATTTCATAAACACAAAATGCAGTGAAGTCGTGTAGCCTTTTTTTTCCCCCTTTCTTCTTCCGTTGAGCGGTGGATGAGCCACTAGGCATTTATTAACTATACCCTGTTTACTGTTTTGCCTATAATGTCAAGCGGCTCTTGTAGGTACACGAGGCAAGCACTTAACACGATACAACAGGACTAACATTTTCTTCTGCTTATAATTCGCCACTGTTTCGTCGCTTATATAAAGATAACTCTGGTTAATATATAAAATGATTGCAGACATTAACTGTCAGAGCTTGTCAACAGTCTTCAATTAAATCATCCACAGTAAAAGTAAGTTAATTTTTTGTGGACCATTCTGTTTCTTCCAGCCATTCGTTAAGTCTAGAAAACTAGTAAATACATCTTTCCAAAAGGGATTCTTCAATTTCAGCATTTCCTAATGCCAAATATACTTAGTTATGAGGAAGCAAATGTACAATGTTCTCAAACAATTTGGTGCAGAAGTTATCCAACTGTGCAGTTCTCTTCATCCACCTTTACTTTAATGTACACCGGGAAGGTAGGGGATGCGAGGTCTAGTCCTCTATCTTTACTGCAAACTGTTGTTGGTCATTTGATTTTGTCTGGGGGCTCCCAGATAAATTTATGAATGCTTTGTCAAGAACATTCATTACCTCCTCACTATGTACAGATGGACTTTACAGGTTAGCTGGCGTTTTTACAATGTTAGCTCATCGATTAGCATGCAAGTACTTTTCTGCCATCTTCCTTACGGCTTTGTCATTGGTATTTGCTCACTAAGTTCAGCAAGATCAATTCACCGGGATTTTGGTGAAACCAAATGCCCAGAAATTTGAAATAATCTGGGTCTCACTTGATCCTATAATAAGAGCCCAAAACCATCTATTTCTTATATGATTACCATAAATAGCGACCGCATCATGGAAATTTTGCAGCAACTTAACAGCTCACTGGTTGCTTCGAATGATTAAAAAATATTGGAAATTGTCACAGGCTAAGCTCGATCAATACTTGGATGGTTGATCAGGTGCTGTACTGGCTGGGCTGATCAGTGTCCAGGGTAATAGGAACTGTGAGTACTCTCGTGTTCTGGCACATGTATGCACCATAATGATAGGACTGAAACAAGGTTGAAAACGAAGTTAAACCCTACTACTCACTCTTTCTTATGAATGATAGAAATACTTCCAGCAAATCAATTTCTGACACGCATCCATTGACTGATTATGGAGGATTCCCCCTATTTACAACCCAGTGACCATACCTCAAAGCCGCCGCTGCCGCCGCCACCACCGCCACCGCCACCGCCACCTCGAGGACCCCTGCCCATCATCCCAAAATCATTGGATTGAAACATTCCACCCATACCCTGAAATAAAATGAACACATGAAATATAAACATGGAATCAACATATCCCTTTCACCACCCAGTGTCAGAATCTGCTTCTTGGTAAGCGTCTGGCATGAAATTTTGCCCTCTTTGAATCAAAAAACCCAAGTTGATTAAGGTGTCAATGCTAGTTATCATTATGTAGGGATGTTGTATAGTGTATGGCCGAACTAGGCTGCCTGGAGGTTGCACAAACATGATTTAAGGGGACCGAATAATTGGCTTCGAAGCATTGAAGTCATTGTAATATAACATTCTGCATTTCAGCTGTGATTATGGCATCGCAGGAATGGAAGTCAGTGTAATATAATCTTCTATATTTCCGCGGTGAATATTCTAGATTTCGCCTGTGATTATGCCATCGTCAGGATTCATGATGATGGCATAATCACAGGCGAAATATAGACTATTACATCACAATGACTTCCATTTTCAGAATTATCCTAGTTTATGTAAAACTAATATGTGAGAATAATGGATTTTAACACGTCTCTGACTGTGTGTAAACAATACCATTACCTTGAGCTTTAGTAATAGCAACCAAAATGATGACCCAAATTCCACGAATTATAGAGGTGGCATGGTTTGTGCACATATCGCCCAACTGTCTAGGAATGGGAAGATTATGTCAAAGTCAACCCAACCAATCAAACTTGTGACTGATTTACCATTGCGAAGATTATTATCCACAGTTTGCAGGGTACTGTTCTTACTGTTTTCCTCCAAACAGTATGCTGGGCATGGGAGACTACGAAATTCAACATAAAAGTGGTACTGTAAAGCAATGTACTCACCCCAGGGCCACCGCCGCCACCACCACCTGGACCTTGGTCAGAGTTAATTAGTTCCATCACCAATTCTCTGGCATGCTGTAAGAATAAAGCATTATATTTTTTTACTTATTCGACTTTCAACAAAGAATACAGAATTAGCTTAACAAAACACAAGGTGTAAGAGTAAAGCAGTGTTTTGTATTCACCCTACATTTTCAGGTGTGGTTTTTCTCTGGCAATGTTCAAAACGTAACTCTCTCCTCCCATGGACTTGTGGGGAGTTTTCTCTCTCTGACCCATAATAGATTTGTAATGGCGTTTTTCTTCAACCCATGGACTCATTTCAATTTTCATACTTTTTCAGCGATGTAAAATATCCCATTTATGTCCCATGTCATGTGGAGAAATATTTACCAATGGTCTCCCACAGACCCATTCTACATAACTTGTTCATGTTTTATACCAATATCAGCAACATTTATTCTAAAAATAATTAATCTTGTGAGAAAATGTGTTGTCTCTGCTTTCCGTCTGTTGGAAATCACGAAAAAAGCGAATTGAAGAAATTGTCGCATTTTAGCACAGCTTTACAGCGTTTACTTCCTGCAAGCTTTCCCCTCTGACATCACAAGATGGCAGATATAGAACGAGCTATAACTGTTATAATCCCATATACTCCTGCAAACAAGAATGAAGACTGGTAATAAATATTCATAATGTGAGAAACAAAACAGCATCACTGATTGGCCAAATCTGAGCGACCTTTTCAGAGGCCTTGTGTGATTGGAGGAACATCGTTCGTTTGCAAGTGGTCACTTTACACTCATGTTGTGTGAAATATTCAGGAATTTGGAAGCAGATCTAGATTTCGAGCGTTTCTCTTGGAGCACACCAAACACATTTGGTGTCAAATCGCGCCTTTTCCATCGATTATTTCTGTTCCTCTCCCGATTTCATTTTCCCCTTAATACAAAACATACCAACAGTCCATAAAGTAAGATTTACTGAAACTTTGGCTTTCTGAAAATTTTTAATTAGGTTTTACTCAAGGTAAACCCCAAAAATTGCAAAAATAATCCATCACATGGGAATTCGGTAACACGTCAAAAGGCTTCTTCATGGGTTAGGCAAACACCCGTCAAAACACGCTTACATAGGCAGAGTTAGATCCAGGAATTTGAAGTAGTGCCCTTATTTGAAAACATGAAATTTCTCAGATGTCTTGCAAGAAGTCCGAAAGTCCATACTTTGCCATACATATGATAAAACATTTGATCATAGGGATTTTATTGTTTATTCTTCCAACATTTACTGTCGGTTCATGGTCAAGTTCACCTTTTGGCTGTTTCAAGTATGTTTTCAGAAATAAAATCATTTGATTTTATGCAAAAATCAGTCATTTGATTCTATACTTGTGTCCTTTTTACGGACGCTGTGGGACCCTAGATCTAACCCTGATAGGGATCTACACAAGTCGTCAAAACCTGGTTATATAGTGAAAAGAATAACCCATTTTCCCCCAATAGCCCAGTGAAGCATACCAGATGGTCAACTTCAAGAAACTAAATACCCTGGAGTTTGAGGCATATAATTTAATTATTGGCATCCAGGTAAAAGGATTGGCCCGAGACCACAATAATATGGCTGCTCTGAAAAGCAGTCTTAATGAAGGATTCATAACCGGAATTCTGTAATATTACTGGAATAAAAAATAAAAAATTCTGTAATATTAGGCGAGACTTACCGATACTCTATCAGGATCTCCCGTTATTCGTAATGGTTTATCGTGCATGGAGGGGATGTTACTGTCCTGGATCATAACCATTTTGACATGCGCTTGCTCCTGAATTAAACAAATATTGGAATATTCAGGCATATATCTACATAGTCAATGTACCAAACAGTCACGCACTATTTATACATTCAATCAATCATGATTTACATATTTCAATATTCAATCATCCTCAAATCTTGAATGAAATGCTGTAATAATCCAATTACTCTATAAACATTCAATCATCCCCAGAATTCTGTTATTTTGCCTGATGATGACGCATCTTTCTGAACCATAGAGAGGATGCTGGGCTGTAACAGAGTGGATGCTGGAACAGACCATTCAAAATGTTCACTTGTAAACTGCCACCTACAACACAATTATGTGGCGCCACAGGTACAAGTATACATTTTTTAACTTCACATGAAAAAGGTTAAGTGATTTAGCATATTCAATACTGATTGACAAAACTGCTAACGAGCTAAAAAAAAATGCATTTATTGATTTGTTCGAGGCATCAAATGGCATCATGAAATCGAATGTCACAAATGGTGTCATTATGGGGCAGTGGTACCTACCCTCTATGGGGCAATGGTACGTACCTGCCCTCTATGGGCAATGGTACCTGCCCTCTATGGGGCAATGGTACCTGCCCTCTATGGGGCAATGGTACCTGCCCTCTATGGGGCAATGGTAAGTTCAACTCTGAAAGTGAGCACCCGAGTGAATATAATTTAGCATCGCTTCCAATGATGTTTTAGTCGTCAAAACATTTGGGTCCTAGTTCTTTTCACACCCGGGAACACAGGATGCTCCAGTTAGTCGCCTCTTACGACAAGCTGTCAGAGTTCCTCAATTCTTTCCATGACAAGGGATCTGCACAGTGAGATCACCTCCAAAATGAAGGAGTGAGTGAGTGAATATGATTTAACGTCGCTTTCAACACTCTTTGTCATATCACGGTTGAGTAAATATGATTTAACGTCGCTTTCAACACTCTTTCAGTCATATCACGGGTGAGTGAATACGATTTAACATCGCTTTCAACTGTATTTCAGTCATATCACGACGTTGGTTCCTATTCCTTTTCAAACCCGGAAACCACATGGGTGGGGTCCTATTCCTTCTCACACCCGGGATACCCACGGGTGCCCCAGTTAGTTGCCTCTTACGACAAGCTCTCTGTCGAACCGAGACCTATCATGCCTATTCTTACCATGACCTGGAGTGTGCACGACGACACCCCAGGTCAATCCCCGGGAGCCCCATGGGGCCCAAAATGAATGGGTGAGGTACTGTCCTTTTCCTTTTTACAACTGGGAATCCCATGAATTCTTCAGGCAGTTGCCGCTCACAAAAAAGCTGTCTGAGGAGCCGAGGTCGACAATTGTTTTCAGTTCCTTTAACACACATTTCATTGCAATAAACTCATTTGAGTGATAAAAATTGATGAATTGATATTCAATTTTAATGACATTTGGTCTGGACTAAAGACTAACAAGACTCTCCTCAAACGTGAATTGAGGTAAAATTCATAACAATCTCCTTCCAAACCGGTGGAAACAGGTATAGGGCATATGTTATACTTCAATGCCTCCCAAGTGCCTCTGGGGCAACCAAGGAAGGAGATAAATTCATAACATTACCTGTAAATGTTTGATAGTTTCTCCACCCTTCCCAATGATCAGGCCCACTTTGTTACCAGGAACCAGAATTTCAGCCACTTTCTGACCATCAGGGACATTGGACCGGTCTAATGAGATTGAAGCACTTTTCCCTTTATCTATTATGTGACTTATAGCAGTTTTCGCAGCTCTGGAAAAAAGGTAATGTACAATAACAAAAGTTGAAAATGACGCAAGCACGCATGGGCCAAACTTCAGGTTTAATTGTTGCAGTTACATCATCAGTTTCGCCACATCTAAGCTGTAGAAATAGCATCAAAAGTTGGGCTGTGCTCTAGTATTTTCTTACATAGGACCAAGTAACAATAACATGGTACAGGGTATTAAACCAACTGCTAATCCTTAAATCATGCCGAGTCCAAATCGATCAAAGTATTACATAATATTAGGTTATTATACAGTACATTGTACAGTATGGAAGGATACTGTACATGTGATGAAAAACTGTATTGGACAAGATGCCTTCGCAAGTCCAACACGGGTTCTCATCTAACATGTATGAGCACAATACCATTCCATACTGTAAAAGCACTGCATAATGACCTATTTAATATACAGGTCAATGGAATATTAAACTAAATTATTTATCATTGATTTTCTATTCATGTTTTAATCAATAATTTTGTTTAGATAAAACATTAATATATTCAACTACATGTATAACAAATTCATCTAGAATCTGTAAATCCATAGACGGCAATCAAATCTGTAATTCTGCAAATAATTACTAATAATTACTAATAATCTATTATCAGTCTACTTTCTGAACTTCATTTGGGACAAATTTGACTGGGTAATTTTACTTTGGAATTATATTTATGTGCTCCAAAGATTAGCACATGAGAAAATAGAAGGTTTTCAACCCCTGTAGCTTCATTTCGGCATCGTAACGAAAGAGTTACCTATCAAAGAAAGCGTACAATATGAATTCAATATGGCATTTTGGGATCCAATATGACTGAGTGCAGTAGGGACACGTCTTGTGATTGAAATGATTTGATTATATCAAAAGACATAGCTGTGTATTAACATACGATTCACACAGCTCAGATAAGGACACTTTCAAGTGTCCGAGTGGATTGTTCACTATTTTGACAAACTGAGGGCTACAGATGAAATACCCTCCTATATCTAATCGGAAAATGAGGGACAAGCTCATCTGGGTCATGGTAAAAGCCATGCGACTACTCACAAAATTGCCTGTGCCGTGCCTGTTAATGTACATGGCCGGTCCTCCATACCACCGCTGTCTGTAAGTCAAATCAAGATAGAAACGTAGTCAAATGTTGATGGGCAATATTTAATAATTGAAATAAAAAAACTTCCAAGCTATACTCCAGTCCACAAACACATAGTTAATGTGCAAGACAGACTCTTAATCCAATCATAAAATTATCAGTATATATACAGGTTGTCAATTTTCATGGCTGACCAAATGTCGTTATCTGGGTTTTGTCTTCAGCCATTTACACCATCTGTGGTAGGAAGTACAGGTCTCTCGGAGATGCCCTTCATCATGATCATGAACAAATGTATGGTTGAGGATAAAGGTCCGGGCCTGATCTAGACTTGCATACATGGTGCAGAGTGGTGTGGCAAGTTCTAGTGAAATGGAAGCTCGGAGAGCAAATACAGCTGGACATCTTGATATTTAACAACAGTACTTGCACAGGGGTTTTTCTAGCCGATTTCTCATCGTGGTAATCCTGATATTACGTGGTAATTACTGATATTTCCTCGCCCATATCATTGTGTATTTGTATCTAAATAAACTTATTTTAATCCTTGAATCTTGTCCGAGTTCGCGATCCGACGTCTGTTTTCGTTGTTGTTGTTTACTGGCGCACTGTGACTCTCCGCACAAAGGTGATACTGACAATTTGAACGAATGGTGGATAGGAGAACCTTTGATAGGAGAGTGTTGGGCAGTATCGCGCTCATTCATTGGACAGGCAGTTCATTATCATCCAATGAAATATAGTGTTAAGAAGATTGCCAAATACCATCTTCGCAATATTGCTGACATCATCAGTAAATGCGCTGCAAGATTCACTCTGACAGGATCGTTTGCCAGGCAGAAATTGTTGCTTCAAACGATGTTGATCTGGTATTTTACATCTAGCTACCACTCGAAACAGAATAAAACTTGTGCACTATAGACATTAATGTACAAAATATAAGAATGCTTTGACTGCAATGACTAATGAACTGCAAAACCGTGGGCAAAGAAATTAGACACGGAAATTGAGTGGCCCGGGCTTTGCAACAACAACAACAACGAAATGTATCTGACGATCTCCTCTCAATGAAAAATTACCATTTTCAAGGTCATAAAATCAACAATCTTGGGTTGTTGATTCTCTTTTAAGTATAACTGAAAGGCATAGTACCATTTGATTGGATTTTCAAACAGAATACTTGATAAACATCGTATTGTTTTTTCTTCTTCTAGGCAATTTCGATGGTTTTTTACTCGGCCAAAAACTACATCTTGTATACAGAAATTCGACAAAGTTAATCATGCAGTCATATTTATTTCAAACAACTATTCCTGGGAAAAAACAGCTACCTTTTGTAGTACTGAGTACGAAGCCAGATACTATCTTTGTCAGGGCAACACATTCCAAATGTTAGATACTAAGTTATTGATGCCTGCCAAAGTGTTGGTCACCAGTGGAAAAATTATTCGCAGGCTTGAAATGAAGGCGGACGTGTATAATGGATGTGTAATTTTCAACTGTGGGTTTGAAATTTGTTTTCAGTTATCCCTATGAAAATGTTTGCATAATTGAGTTTCTGAGCCGAAACTATGAAAACCATGGAAATATTGAGTTTTTTCGATTATTGGCGCGCGAAAAATTGAGTTTTGTGAAATTCTCAAATTGAGTAGATGAAAGATTTTGGGCTAGAATAACTCCTGCTTGCATTACTATTGGTTTCAGCATATTCAGAGAGAATTTGCTTTTTTTTCTTCTTTTTATTTGGGCGCCCAAACCCATTACAACGGGCTCAAAAGTGGACTGGATCTCTTACCCGGAGCTATCTGCACTTTGCAGTCTGTTTCTGTCTGTAACCTGGTGATCTGTTCTCCCCCTTTACCAATAACTACAAATGAAGTCACAATATGTGAGTGAATATGACTAACGTCAAGGTTTTCAGGTTCGATATGAAACTAACCTATTTCTTAACGTCCGGCAGCTGCGGAGAGAAATTCTGCTAACTTTTTACAAATTTCACTAGCCATGTTTTCAGTTCTTGGGATAAATAACACATCCATGCCACAGTAATAGCCTCAGTTGACATAAATATGTTTGTTTTTTCTGCTTCTTAGTACAATGCTGTTCGAAAAATTACAAAAAAAATAAGGTGCAGGTCTCATGAATATTATTTCGTCCTCGTATATATGTACTCGTATTGAGGATAAGATAATGTGTATTCTCCATCTTATTGTTCTCTCATCACGATAAAAAAAATTGTCATTCTTTCATGCCTTTAGCTGTATCTCCACATATCTGTGCTAATAAATAATTGAATTTAATTGTATTTCGTTATGAATAAATGGAACAAAAACAATTTCATACAGGTTTCTCTTAGCCTACACCTTTTCAGAGGAGTAATGCTATCCAGGCAAACAATATTAAAGTACCGGTACTTCATTTATAAGGGGAGTGATATAGGATTCTACGTCGCTTCAACACTATTTCAGTCATATCACGACTTTGCCTCCTATTACTTTTCACACCTGGGATCACACCACTTGGGACCTCACCTGGAGTGGGAACCTATCCCTTTTGTTCATTTCATTCATTTATAAGAATATGGAATTACATAATTTCATTCAGGTCTCCAGTTCAATGTGTTGCTTGTGTATACGAATATATAACAGGTCACGAGAATGAACAGGCGGAGGATATTCATAATTTTTTTTGAAGATTATTCTAATATGGATTATTCTATTCTGGATTTAAAGAATGATTGTTTTGGAAGTTTTCAAAACTGGAATGAAGTACTCTCTCTTGGACAGTGAAAAGGTCAAATTCAAAGAACAATTTGCCTAAACCGATGTCACTTCATTCATGACTTGCAAGAAGGAGGCTGGCGATAGATAAGCCACCTATCTGTGGGCGGATACTAATCTGTTGCCAATTTACCTGACCGCTCCACGTTGCACTTCTTTTTTACCTTTTGTGCTACAACAATGCAGTAAAATGAATGCGAGACATGGGGTGTAATTCCGAGCACGAAAAGGCATGCAAGGCGAACTTACATATACATGTACCGCTACTAGTGTCGATTCCCACAATGCCAATTGAGACCAAATTTTATCAACAAGCTTGGGTCAGCGAAATTTCACATTATCTCATTTCCAATTGAGGTACACCTACTGTGTGCGAGTGCTATGGTGCACCTCAAAAATCTGTCTCGTGCTGTAACGAACAGTTTATCTAAAATATTTTCAACATGGTGTTAAATGAAGGTTATATTGATAACATAAATTTCCCCAATTGTGAGGACTGCTATCTTGAAATGTATCTTGTTGATTAAATAGGTTAAAACATTCAAATTGTTCAGTGAAATTATTGAGCAAGGATAGGACCAAAATTCAGACAATATTGGGGTGAAAACAGGTCAAAACATGACCAACATTGGGACAACTTCCTGTACTGAAGAAATATTACGTAGCAAAATAAAATTTGCATTTAAATTGATCAAATCACCCCAAACTTTGTTATTTGGGGACGCCAATATCACTAATGCACATGACCTGGTAATAACGTTGCTTTCAAAAGCTACCTACAGAAGGCTTCATTTGCTGGAGGTATATTTGGTAATTTTTTTGTATTTATTGTCACAATAAGTATCTAATCGAGGAATAATCAACCAATGAGAATGTTCATTTTATTAAGGTGAGCATGTTCAGTTGTCTCTCCAAGGTGACAGGTGGACATTTTATTCTACATGTGTAAGACTACGGGTAGATGTTTACAAACATTTCAACCCCTGCCCATTAGTAATCCCACCATGATGGCAGCTCTGAAGTAACTTCAGATATCGGTCTCATATCTACCATCAACTCTCACCTAATCCGACCATTCTGTCTGGTATTTGATATTCTTCTGTGGTGACAAAGCCAAGGCCAGTGTGAGGGGATACCTTCTGAGGTGCGGGCATGACGGAGGCAGCAGAACCCACCCCGAGTTGTTGGTTGATGCGAGCGGCAGCTTCCTGTGCAGCTGCTTGCGCAGCGTGTGATGACCTGAAATCCATACTGCTAAAGCTCAAAATAAGTTAACTTCATCTCGATACAATATAAATTACACTGCTATTGCCGACTACATGGGCCATATCTGCAGTGGATTTCAGAATGATTTGATTCTAAGTTATGCTTAAATGTATTCTAACAAAAAAAAAGAAAAAAGTCACAGAACCAGAAAGGAAGATTTTAGCAAATAAACTACACAGGACCGATATAAATGGGTGCATTTTTTCAGTTTTCAGAAAACAGCCAATAGATGGAACCATCCAAAGAGGACAGGCCAAATTTGTTTGCTTTGACATCTGAAGAGTTGTCTTATGCGATATGGTTAATTTAAATCGCATTACTTTGTTCTAATGACAATTGATTTGATATGGCCGATTGCGGAGAGTACATAATAAGGCAGGAAGTATGTCATTTAGGCATGAAGTCAATGAATAATACTTCATGGAATGGTAATGCAACGTTGATGTATAATCAATGAGCGGAGGAAATGAACCTACCTATTACCGTCTGCTAAAGCTCTTAACTGTGCACCGATGGCTGCAAGTGTACGAAAACCCATTATTAGCTTTAAAATGTTTCTGGATTACTCTACAATGAAGAAGACCGTTCTACTGTCTGTCTGTCCCACATAATATATCCGAGATGTTTCCGGCGATATTTCAGAGACAATTTATCAGGCGACATTGAAACTTCACGCAGTAGATAATTTCATTCCAAAGTATTGTGAAAATCCTTTCAGTAGTTCTCAATAAATCGGGAAAACAAACATTAGATGGGAAATTTGAGGGTTAATTTTTCACGTCCGGATGTCAAGCCGGCATGTTGCAGCATTGACAGATCAACGTCATCGTGTTTCCAAAATAACATGGTAGGTATTGGTGATTTTCGTCAATTCTCAACAGATTTTAATGAAATATGGGGAGAAATTTAGTATTTTTTATATACTGTGTGAAGTTTCAATGTTGTAAGATAAATTGTCTCCGAAATATCGACGGAAACGATATATTATCTGGGACAGACAGCTTTATTACACCAAAGCACGACAATGCAGAAATGAATTACTGAACTTTCTGGAATCTTAAAAATTGCCTCATGTAAAGGTCAAATGCATGTAAAGGTCAAATGCAAAGGTTTTCAGATTCTCTTTTTATTATAGGTTGTCGATTAATGATAGAAGTATCAGTCTATCTTCTTCGCTAAATGTGAAGTCGTTTGTCTGCTAAAAGCTTTGAAAGTTGGTACCCCAAGTCCAGCTGAATCCCGATTTGCAAACAATCCTCGCTTATCTTTCCTTGACTGTGACATCATGGAGAACTAGGCTCCCGAAGACTGATCATTAAAAGTATTAACGTCTGGACAGGTGATATGATGGGATGTCACAAACCAGCGTCAATCAAGGGCAGACAAGCGATAAGGATTTCACTTATGAAATTGACCGGGCTGGAGATATCAACTTTGGACTACATTTCTAAAGCTACTGAAGACAAAATACCTCCAACAAAACCAAATGAAGTAGACAGGCTGACAGTTCCATCATTACCATGAAAAGAATCAAGATAACAAGCGTTCAATTGAAACAAATGGACGGATTGAAAAGGTGATCAGAGAATTTAGTGAAGGGGGGGGGTCTGTGGGTTATACCCCTGGGGTGTGTAGTGGGTGCATTGTCAATCCGTCCAAAAAAGAAAATATGAAAACCTTTGCATTTCACCTTAATGATTTAATCCTCAATGTTTGTTACTTGCTCTGTAGAATCCCTAGTTTAATTATTGTGACCAGTAGAGTGTCAGTTTTTTGACACAGCACATGTCCTGTAAACATGTGTTATACTTTGGTATGAATATACCATTCGATGTGGAGAACTATATCTAACGTTGTGGAGATATATCTAAAGGTGATTGGGTCCAAAGAGGCAGAAAAGTGAAGAAAAAGTTTTAGCTCAGATGCTAAGTCCAGGATGAAACTTTAATTTCAAATGACTTCCTAGTACTCTCGCCAGATGGAGGATTATAAGTTGTTGGTACAATCAAACTTATTCATAAAGGTTCCAAAATCCATGTGAATGCGCTTATTGCCACTGAACTTCAACCCAACCATCCTCGTCACCAAGGGTATGATCAGCCATCCTCGTTACCAAGGGAATGATCAGCCATCCTCGTTACCAAGGATACAGTTCAGCCATCCTCGTTACCAAGGATACAGTTCAGCCATCCTCGTTACCAAGGATACAGTGAACCATCCTTCAGAATTATACCTCTCCTAATGATCCGCCACCAATCCCTATCAATGTGGCTGTTTTAGTTACAATAGATATTTTCCATATCGAATTCAGAATTTATTCTTCAAATCTTCTTTCTTAGGAACCTGGACAACTGAAGGGTCAACCAATAGAAGATTATGATGCCCAAGACTGTTAATCACAAAAAAGTGTCCAGTGTCTGGAAATGTATCTGCTTTAAAAGTCTTGTGGCAGAGGTTAAGACAGTGGCCAGGAATGAAGTCACATTTCACATTCACAACATGCAAGCAATTTGATGACATAATTGAAACACGTGCACTACATAGAACAGTGTGGGCTACAATACTAAATGGTGAGTGAGTAACAGTTATGAGTACACAACACTATGAAGGGAATGATGCAGGGAAAAGTAGGAAATGACAAGCCAAGGTTAATTTTCTGAACGAATGGGATTTAATGTCAAATGCACAGATTTGTTTTGTGATGGGGATTTGTAGTGGTAAACTTCTGATGACCGGGCAGCATTCACGACTGAACTAGATTTGGACTTTTTTTCCACAGGCAAGCAACAAACATTTAGTTGTTCACTGCTTCTTAAAACGAGCCAAAATAATGACAACTGGATCTAGCTTGCTGAATTTTGATGCTTTTTCTCAAAATTTCCATATTTTACAATCAATATTTCTTTTTTTTTAAGTTTTAGCGATAAAATTCCTGTATTCTCAAACTCATCACAAAGAACTTTGTGAAGAGTTACGATGTCGAAGAAAAAAAACATGCATAATTTATGTTAAATTACTGGCTACAATTTCACACCAAGCCATATACTAAGACTACAGTCAAACGATTGCATCGTACATGTACATCTTCCTTAGTTTTTCATGGAGGTTTCCTTCATAAATTCTAACCATGAAAAAGAGACAGCTATTTAAAACAATCAACAATAGTACATGTAAATACATGCTGTTCAAATGGTAAATCTTTCAAATCTTGTCACAGTAAATTTCAAAACACTACACTGTAAATAGTTCCATCACAGTTCAAAACACTAAGACATTTGTCACAGTTCAAAACACTACACTGCAAATAGTTTCGGCACAGTTCAAAACACTAAGACATCCAATCAGTATAAATGAAAACAAGTCAAAAGTTTTCATGGTTTTCATGAAAAAACTCCAAACAATCACAAATTTGAAAGCGACAAAAATTATAAGGAAGAGAATGAAAAAGAAGAATCATCACGTAAGTTCAAACATCAAACTCTTTAGCTAGGTGGATGGTTCATATATTCCATGACAAAACAAAAACGGTCGGACTTTAGAATTTACGAGTCATCAAGACTTACAGGTGTCTAATTGTTTGCTGCCTGCTTGCATCATAAAGTCCGCCTCTGGGTCATTAGAGCCACCGGTCTTATCTATAAGAAACAAGCACTCACGATCATTAATTGAGGCTGTCTTCTTTGGATCTGGCTCATCCACTGAAACAGAGAGAACAGCTGTACTTCTCCATGACTGAACGATTCAAAAACATGACACACAATCGAGGGATTCATCAGCAGGAGGGAGGCAAGAGGCAATATTTTACTACCAGCAGAAATCGGGAATGGACTGTTTTCGGTATTAATCCATACATAAACTACCAAAAAATGTGAAACCTCCAACGTTAGATATTTGGCCATCTACTTGGGAGGTTAATGAAACTCCTGTAATTTAATGCCAAACACGTGCAGGACTTCAATGCTCATTTTGGTTTAACCTCTTACCATTTGCATTCTGGGAGTCAAGTGGGCTCTTTTTGACAGGTTGTGAGCAGTTACTGTGACAAAATCATATCCCTCGCGCTCCAAAGATTTCAAAGAGTCCAACACAAGTGCATAATCCATGTTAATCGAGATATTCATCAGGTTTCATTTTTCAACTTCAAGCTTTACCTCATCTGGGGTGGCTTGTTCATCTTAACATACGAGGTACTTTGTCATGTAGTTATAAGGATTTAGTGCCAATTTTAACAAATATTCAGACTTAGGAAATATCTTATCAGCAGAGTATAATCGTTCAACACATTTCAAGTGCACATTTTCAGTAGTGAATATTAGCCAAAGGAAGTACCAGCAATGCATACGCAACATGAATGGTATTAATTATTAATCTGTGATATAAAACAAAGCATTTCCGGAGGACTCCTGCGAAAAATATATGTAAAACCCTGGAAAATAGACAAATACATCATTCATATATTTATTCATATGAAACATTACATTTTAATTTATCCATTACAAGTAGGTCATTAACCATTAACTGTACGATCGTCGCTCCCTTCAAATGTTCTCCATGATCGAAACGTTTTGCAGACAGGTTCTCAGTGGGCCAAACAGTCTTCCCCGTGGAGATGCCTGGTGGAAAGTGGGCACCATCCTAGTGCCACATACACATAAGTTATTATCGTCCAATAGAACAGGACTTTGGAGAACAAGATCATGGTATGTGAGCTGGACTGGCATATCGGACATGCAACTTAGATGAAGTGACATGAATTTATGGGATTTCCAATAGTGCGGAATGGGCAAGTGGTCAGTCGTTGTTCCATTCACTTGCATCTCCGGTCATGTTGAAAAGTGGTATCTCATCTTAATAATGCGGAATGGGTGAGTGGCCAGTCACTGTTCCATTTGCAAACATTTACGGTCACATTGAAAAGCAGTATCTCGTCTTACATGAACTATTGAGTGAGTGAAGAGAATTTAACATCGCTTTCAGCAATATTTCAGCTTTATCACGACGAACTAACTAAGCACTACCCAGCCAAGTTGTGTTCCTGCTACTTCAAAGAAATCTTTGAAGCAGCATGGAACAGACACCCTCCCATCCAGCCTATAAAACACTGAGGACATCGCACAAGACACAGACACGATGCTTAGATGGTGCAATAAAGACAAGTGAGTGAGTGAGTGAATAGAATTTAACGTCGCTTTCAACATTATTTCAGCTATATCACGACGAAACAACTAAGCACCACCCAGCCCAGTTGTGTTCCTGCTACTTCAAAGAAGAAATCTTTGAAGCAGCATGGAACCAGACACCCTCCATCCACCCTATAAAATATTGAGGACAGCGCACAAGACACAGACAGGACGCTTACATGGTGCAATAAAGACAAGTGATATTACAGTGCTAGACATCACATTATCTAGTTCTTGTTGCTCCTCAGCAAAATGCGTTGAAGCAACAGGAACCAGTGCCCACCCAACCACCCGCTAGACAGTGCTAGACATCACATTATCAAGTTCCTGTTGCTTCTCAGCAAAATGCATTGAAGCAACAGGAACTATCCTGCTGGACTGCACAAGATAGGTTTGATAATTTTCCTCTAAAAGTAGGATTCATGGACATCGCTTCATGTCTGGTAACAGATTAAGTATTTTCCAGTGACTAAATTAAACTAAGATTAACTAATTTTACCTTTGAATTAGGTTTTAAGTGCTAGTTTAACCCAGAATTATTTTTCCAGAAATAGCAATATTTCTCTTTAATTTTCAGTTTTTAACCTCCAATTCCCATAAAAGAACTCAATATTTTCAGATGAAAAATAGGCGAACACTTTTGTGTTCAACTTTATGAGTCTACCACAGTAGTTAAGTTGAGAACACTTCACCAAGCCTGGAAATAATTTTTCACTGGTGCCCGACACTTTGGCAGGCATCAATAACTTGGTACCGGACATTTGGAATGGGATGCCGGACAAAAATATCAGCGGCCTATTTCGTAATCAGCACTACAAAAGGTATAACCTACTACATGCACTATCAACACAGCTTACAACTGTATGATCAGGAATAGTTGCTTAGAATTATTATTAGCCAAAATGAAATAAATTTGCCAGAATGATTCACTTTGTCGAATTTATGTACGCAAGATTTGCTTTGGCTGAAAAGAAAAAAAACATCAAAATTGCTTCTCAACAACTTTTTAGTACCTCTAAGGATATCCACCGCATTATCTAGCTGCGCTTAGTTATGTAATAAAATGTATGGGCATGCACCCAAAATGAAGACACAAAAAAAATGATACCTTCAATATTTCTTAGAAAAAAACCCCAAAACCAAAGGTCTTCTTTTGAAAATCCAAGCAAATAAATCTATGCCTCTCAATTATAATTAGGAGAATCAACCACCCAAGATTGTTCATTTTATAACCTTGGAAGGGCTTTGGAAATGGTCATTTTTCATTGAGAAGTGATCGTCAGATGCGACATTGTTGTTGTTGCAGGTCAATTTCTGAGTCTAAACTTGTTTGCAGTTCAACAGTAATTGCAGCTTCTTACATTTTGTACTTACAGTTTGTACATAAATGTCTAGTGTACCAGTTTTGTTCTGCTTCGAGTGGCAGCTAGCTGTAAAATATCAGATCAGCATCGTTTGCTGCAACAATTTGGCATGTGCGCCAGAACGATCCTGTCAGAGGGAATCCCAGTTCAGGGATTTCCCCACAATAATGATGATGTCAGCAATAATGCGAACATGGCGTTCGGCGATAATGGCAGCGTGGTCGAGCAGGAGACTTTGACCAGCCATGCAGGACAATTGTCATTGCCAGTTTGACGAATAAAAGTATGTTTTTTTTCAGCTTTGAAATAGCGTGAACTTCCCTGCTCAAAAACAGTGAAAAGCTGCTACGACCAATTAAATTTTGCAGTATAAAATGGCACCGGACAAAACGACCAGGTCCGAGTGATTTGTTCCCGTCAAAGCTTCATTCGGTGTCGGACATTGTCCGTGACCGGCCCGTTATTTCCAGGCTTGTTCACATCTGTATTCACCAGAAGTTAATGTCATGTTTCAAGGTCATACATCCATTATAGTACAAGAACACTGGTCAACGTTAATTAACAGCACAGGCTTTGTCTTACATGTGAAGGAATGAAATATACAATAATGTAGTTTTGTACTGTCCAGGTTATCAAGTAATCCTCAACTGTTCTGGACAAATTGGAAAACATAGGACATACTCCGGAAGGAAGTAGTGGACTCAAGCTAGTACACATGGTCATATCCCCTCTCCCCCTGCCACCCCAGCCATTTTACAATTTTAGGGGAGAGGAATGTTTGCCCAGTGGTTGTTATCTGGGGATGAGGAGTTAGTGGGAACCATGGTAGACAGGTAAACTTAACAAACTGCATCACATAGTAAATACATGTAGTTCAGTTTATTATAGAGTAAATCACAATTTTCATGAATGACAAAACTTTCTCCCTCTTCCTCTAAGTGTAGAACATATCCGAGACAAAGATACTATGTACACAAAACATCCACAGAATACTCGTCCTCCCACGTAATGCAGCATACTTACACGGATCATTTTCGAAAGGACGTTTTACACCTTGTGATTGGGCATCTCCAGCACCGGGTTGGTTAATTTTAGCAGCAATCTGTAATGGGGGGAGAAGAATGAGGAAGGTAAATTATACAGATTCCAATCAGCCAAACTGTTTATAACAAGATTAGCAAAGTTCATATGGTGTTCACCAGCCAGGCTCAAACTTGCCAAAGCACATGGATTAACTTGTATTTCTTCTTGACATCATACAGTATATAGAGTGAGGGAACTTAGCAGCAATCATTCGGCAAAGTGGAAGAAATTACATAAACCCCGTCAAAATTTATTCCTGTTCTCCATGGACATTTCCAGACTAGTTACCTCCCTGAAAATTCCACTGCACTTACCTCGCAACAATGGATTACTGAATAACTTTCCTAAAACGATCAGACCCCTTTTCATAAATTACGTCGTTTTCTAAACTAATAGTAATACAAAGTTTTTTCACTTTTTGAAAACCTTGCTCGAATTTTATCTACTTCTGAAAGAATGCAAATCTCATCCAATGCTGATATCACAAGAAACAACAAGCCCACGTGGTCTCTTCCGTGTGAAGTGTGCCAAAATAAAGTTGAAATTTGACCCCAAACGTCAGGATATTGGAACCAGGTGAGATTTGATGACGGAAAGTCAGTCAGAGCAAGATTTTGAAATAAAGAGACTGTATTGATAAACGGTTGTGAAACCTGAAATCTATGAACCTCTGGAAGGAGCGAGTGAGTAGTTAGGGTTTAACGTCATTTTCAATGTTGTTTCAGTCCTATCACGACGGCGCATACATGTGCCAGAACACGAGTGCTCACAGTTCTTATTACCCTGGACACTTGTCAGCCCAGCCAGTACAGCACCCGGTCACCCATCAAAGTATTGACCGAGCTTAATGTTGCTCAACTTCAGTGATCTGACGAGAACTGGTGTGGCGGGGTGGGGCAAGAGGTCAAACCCAATTTTGGGGTTCATTGCATAAATTTTCAAACTGATGTGGCGGACTATTTTTCTCCATTTTGTGGAGATTCAAATTTGAATGTTTCCCTTGGACTTATTAAGAATTGCACTAGACCAGTATTTGGCATATTTATAGTTTTTCACTGACTCCCATCACGAGGGAAAATTATGAAAATATAATTTGAAGAGGACTTCGTGAAATTACACCTTGCCATTGTAAGTATCGAGCTAATTATACTTCTCTTTTAACAGGTCAGGGAAAAGGACTAACAAACTGGGATATATATCCCGATTGGGATTAGCCACATATATGCAACTCAGTGTATGTAGCCACGACTGAGTTGCACATCCTTACTAGGACAGACATCGGTATCGTCCTTTTCTTCGTGGCCAAACAGGACAAAATGTACAATTGACTATGGCATTTAACGGGTTGTAAACATGTCAAATATACTTCTCTCCCCCGACACAAATTATCTGGCTCATTCCTGCAGCGCAAGTACACGTAAATAGCACCAAATCATGTCACTATCTTCATATCCCGTTCAAATGTTGAAAATGGCATAAGTGCAAGAAACGCTCCAATGCGCATGCACCACTTTAAAACGGAACACTTTACGATATGTCGCAAAGAAGAAGGCGTCATCAGCTAGTGGGCGGGGCCTAACCCACGTGGTCAAGCTCCATCTCGGTTACCCCAGCAGCTGATGACGCCTTCTTCTTTACAACATATCGTAAAGTGTTCCGTTTTAAAGCGGTGCATGCGCATTGGAGCGTTTCTTGCACTTATGCCATTTTCAACATTTGAACGTGATAGGAAGATAGTGACATGATTTGGTGCTATTTACGTGTACTTGCGCTGCAGGAATGAGCCAGATACTTTGTGTCGGGGGAGAGAAGTATATTTGACATGTTTACAACCCGTTAAATGCCATAGTCAATTGTACATTTTGTCATGTTTGGCCACGAAGAAAAGGACGATACCGATGTCTGTCCTAGTAAGGATGTGCAACTCGGTCATGGCTACACACCCCGAGTTGCATATATGTGGCTAGATTGGGATATATATATATCCCACTCTGGATATTTTTTTACACGTCCATATTTTCAAGCTAGCAGTACTTAGCATATTTTGCTAGTTATTCATTTCGTATAAAGACATACAACAGTCGTGAGTGATGGGAAGTATACTGCAACAACATGAAAATATAATGCACACAATCGCAATATCACAGAATAATTTCGGCGAGGAAAAGTCAGCAAAATTATACTATCGCATTGGCAGTTCTGTGTTCTATCTTGTTTTTGTAGTTTAGATGCCGAAATTCGCCATTGCAGTTTAGTTAGCTACAACATGTAACCTAGTGATGACGTTTATATATTGACCTTATATTGTCACTAGGTTACAAGCCACTCCATACCACATTTGTCTTTTATTTTCCGTATGGTATAAAGAATCAAGTTACGGCCACATACCTATCATTTCTTGGTAGATGGTATCGTTTCGAATAGCGGTGACACACTGCCCGCAAAATCCGCTGCCGATTTCATCGCATTTCAGCCAGTTTTTCCAGCAGCTCCCGCTTCGATCTGCAATTTGTCTTCCATGTTTACTGCGCATGCGCCAATGCCGTGACCTTTGTAAAACCGGAAAGCGTGGTAGCAGACGATTTTTAACTTGTCAAAGTTAAGCATGGATAATTGCATTAATTGTAACAAACCCTTTGTCAAGGGACATAAGGGCTACAATAGAGTGTCGTTAAAATCTCTCACATCTCCTAAAACAGTGAGAAAGTTTTACAAAGGTCACGGCATTGGCGCATGCCCAGTTCATTTCGAAAAGAAACATGGAAGACAAATTGCAGATCGAAGCGGGAGCTGCTGGAAAAACTGGCTGAAATGCGATGAAATCGGCAGCGGATTTTGCGGGCAGTGTGTCACCGCTATTCGAAATGATACCATTTACCAAGAAATGATAGGTATGTGGCCGTAACTTGATTCTTTATACCATACGGAAAATAAAAGACAAATGTGGTATGGAGTGGCTTGTAACCTAGTGACAATATAAGGTCAATATATAAACGTCATCACTAGGTTACATGTTGTAGCTACAGTTTAGTATGAAAACCATCGCAATTAGGATATATTTCAACATCCAAACTTGGATTTAATATCCCAAGCGGGATATATATCCCAGTTAGTCCTTTGCCCTGACCTGTTTAACCTTCTCTGAACAGGATTTGGTAGAAATTATTTTCTTGGAATTTTTTTTTTTCTTTGTAAAGAAATAATTAATTTGGTTCTAGAATGAAAGGCCTATCCATTTGCAAATGCAGTACGGTAATTACTAGATGTAACAATTAACTCGCCAGAGTAGAAATCGATCAAACCAATGCAGCCTCTCACGTGTTGGTTTATTCTTTTGAAGGTGACGAGACCGCGGGGTCCGGTGTAGTTTTTCTCAAACCCCGACCATGTGCTCGAAACGACGCCGAACCGCGCCGTTATTTCTGGCCTAGAGCCTTTACAATGTATCCATTTTTTGTTTACAGAAATTAGTTTATCTTATACTGTACCTGTCTGGCCCTAGCTACAGCATCAGCAAACGCAGCTTGTGCATCAAATGTACCATTATTTGTTGGAGCTTGCACTTGCGAAAAATCCATGCTGTATACAGATAAAATGGCGGCAGGAAATGCAACTTACGTAGGAATATTCTGGTGTCCTCGCTTCTGATTGGTAGAAAATCTAATTGACCGCTTAGGGCCGTGTGCAAAACCCGCGCACACGTGAGCGGTGCCCGAACCGGGTCGATGACGAGGGCTGTGTTTACAAAAGAAAAAAACTTTTGTCTACAAAAACGGCGTGCACTGGGTAAGACGGGCAGCTAGTTGTTTGTCGTCCAGTTCAGTCAGTCGACGACTGCAATACTAGAACTTGGAGAGAACTGTCAATGATATTCGTCAGCATCAATAGACAGCCGTTCAATGAAACTCAACTTCGACTTGAACTGAAATCTCAAATATGATGAGTCACGTAGGCCTATTCGGAATGGAATTATTTTTCACTGAAAACATATATTTACTACTCAATCAACATGGATTCTTGTACAATAATTAACTATTATTTTCTATGCATTCACAGTCCTGACAGTCTAGCTACTCTGAGGATCAAATCCTGACAAGGAATATGTGGAAGATCCCTTCTTCAGGCTCTGAAACTGTGCCGTTTGCTCTTGTTTTAGTCCGTATGACAATCAATGCACGCGTATACGCTCACAAACCATCTGATCAAATATTAGCAATTCAGACTTGAAGAAGGATTTTTATCGGGCGGCGCAACTCGATTGACAGGTTGTTCATTTCAAATTGACTGTTCTGTGTTGGTGATATGCACACACCGATCAATGTACCACAGATGTCGGTCCGATGTTGATTTCAATTCGCTTCGGAGGTCTGGATTGATTCAGCCCGAACTGTCAAAGGCTGAAGATGGTATCTTTGCAGATATTCTGTCCCATGATACTCAGAAGTTTTTTTAAGCATATTGGGTGACATGAGTTTAGCATGTCCTTGACCAGGCGATAAATTCATATTTTCGGCTTGACTGGAAACCATTTTGACCTTTCTACGTAACCCAACGAAGGAATAAAGGTTTGATTTTGCAGACAAAGTTTTGGCCAAACATTACTTTGAGTATCAGATCTGGGGCAGAATAAGCCTTTTCGCGGTTACAAGAATACCCCTTTTCGCGGTTACAAATTTACAACAACAACACCATGTTAAACGCACTGCATTCTGGGATCGGAGCGGTGATACTTTCACTTCCTGTGCCGCTACATTAACACAAGAAGCCCAGTGTATGCACTGATCTGCTGGTGATTTTACTAACCCTACTGGGTAAATTGTTATGAAACTCGAGAAATCAACGTAAAATAAACTAAGAAGCATGTCAATTTTTCAGTCTTGCATATTTTGAGAGATAAATGATCTCTTTATAGCGTAGAAAAAGGGCCGTCATCACCTCCGATTCTTGTAACCGCGAAAAGGCTTATCGGGGGTGATGACGGCCCTTTTTCTACGCTATAAATAGATCATTTATCTCTCAAAATATGCAAGACGAAAAAATTGACATGCTTCCTAGTTTATTTTACGTTGATTTCTCGAGTTTCATAACAATTTACCCAGCAGGGTTAGTAAAATCACCAGCAGATCAGTCTGTACACTGGGCTTCTTGTGTTAATCTAGCGGCACAGGAAGTGAAAGTATCACCGCTCCGATCCCATAATGCAGTGCGTTTAACATGGTGTTGTTGTTGTAAATTTGTAACTGCGAAGAGGAGTATATCTGGAAGATACCATCTTCAGACTTTGACATAATGGGCTAAAATCAATGCAGACCTCCGAAGCTAACTGAAATAGAGGACTGATGTCTGTGGTAAAGTAGGCCTAGTGGGCATTTGCTTGTTGCCAATCACAGAGCAGTCAATTTGAAATGAACAAGCCATATCATCAATCGAGTTGTGCCTTCCAATGAAAAGGCTTCAAGTTTGAATTGTTTATCAGGTATGGTGAAACAAAAACAAAACAAGGCAGAGAAAGATAAAAAAAATGATAGAGTAAAGTGATAAAACATATGTACTGAATGCAGATGCTACTTTCCAATAAGCATGAGGGGCCGCATCCTAATGCTCATTCACATATATAAGTGGAAATGTGTTTGGCTCTCCAACAGAAAAAAAAATCTGTGTTGGGGATTTGGTCAAAGCTTAATGATATATTTAATATTTAAATTTCCAATACTTAAAATTCCGAACATTATCATTTGCTTGATGGCAAATACTTTTAATAAATATTATACGATACAACAAAACAGGCAAAGAAATAGTACAGAGGTGAAGATTTCTTGTTTTACTGCTTGGCAATACGCTAGAATGCATCTTCAGCCTAGAATGCATCTGCAGCCATCTAAGACCCTTGGAGCTTCCAGGACCTAGGGGGCCCATGGACCCTCGTTGTTTGTGCTGTTATAGTGGCCCCGATTTTGCTTCTGCAGTGCCTGTTTATATTTGATCAGATTTGGAGTGAGCACAGGCATGCAAAGTTCACAGTTTTAGAGCCTGGAGAAGGTATCTTCGAGATATTCCCTGCCAGGATTTGATCCTCCGAGTCCAAACACCCACAATAAAGGTTCTGAAAATTTGAAGGCACAACTTCACAATCTGTTTCGAATTGCTAAGTACTGCCAAAGGTGATGATAATGATAGTCATAAACTACATACATTGGTAGATCCATCCACAACATTGAACTATCACGATATATATTATGTCATATTGTAAAACAGGCCTGTAGCCAAGAGGGGTTTTCTGGGTTCGGGCGAACCCCCTTTCGGATATTTTATATATTTTTGTCATATAAATGCCCTTTTCAAACACTGTCCAGCGAACCCCCTATTTGCCCCTTTTCCCATACAGCGAACCCCCTGATGTGCACTTTTGGAGTGAAGGCGAACCACCCCTCAGTAAATCCTGGCTATGGCCCTGTAAAACAACATTTACATCTTAAATACTTTTCATTGAGAGAGGTTGATATTCCAAACCAAAGATCTCCATTAGTGAGACTTGGTCAATTAACTGTCAGTTGGGTGAAGTGAAAGATAAGCATTTTCAAACCACATTGCTCTCTATGATTCATGATCTATTACGACAGTTCCCAAGAACAAATTCAGATCATGAGTTCTTCCTATCAGTGACAACTCCTTCCTCAGACATCACAACTAATAATAGATAATTTTGCATACAGTTGTTTTGGGGTCAGAAAAAAAACTGACTACGTAGTTAAATGTAAATTACGGTAATTCCCCTAATAATTCAATCACAGGAAGTTCACTTTTCAACTCTGTTATCCAAACATAGAGAAAAAGTAACATTCTCATTCTTCATTCAAATTGAAGAAAAGCCATATAATGACAAAATAGGACACCTTGTACATGATGCCATCAAGAATATTTTCAGATATAAGCCATTTTTGTTGCACTTCCGGTGATCGAATTATTAGGGGAATTACCGTACTAGGTCTATACCTGTATAGTTAAATGTTCTACCTCATGACTTATCTTACAACGCAAAATTTTGTGATTGTTCAATCTGATCAATATTCTTATTAGCTCAGATCTAGTCATTGTATATACTTAGAGTTCTGCTTGTACTCGGCCTGAATGCAGATTTTACTTTCCAATAAGCATGAGGGGCCGCATCCTAATGCTCATTCACATTCATAAGTGGATCTGTGTTGGGGATTTGGTCAAAGCTTAATGATATATTTAATATTTAAATTTCCAGTACTTATACTTCCGAACATTATCATTTGCTTGATGGCAAATACTTTTAATAAATATTGTACGATACAACAAAACAGGCAAAGAAATAGTACAGAGGTGAAGATTTCTTGTTTTACTGCTTGGCAATACGCTAGAATGCATCTTCAGCCTAGAATGCATCTTCAGCCATCTAAGACCCTTGGAACTTCCAGGACCTAGGGGGCCCATGGACCCTCGTTGTTTGTGCTGTTATAGTGGCCCCGATTTTGCTTCTGCGGTGCCTGTTTATATTTGATCAGATTTGGAGTGAGCACAGGCATGCAAAGTTCACAGTTTTAGAGCCTGGAGAAGGTATCTTCGAGATATTCCCTGCCAGGATTTGATCCTCAGAGTCCAAACACCCACAATAAAGGTTATGAAAATTTGAAGGCACAACTTCACAATCTGTTTCGAATTGCTAAGTACTGCCAAAGGTGATGATAATGATAGTCATAAACTACATACATTGGTAGATCCATCCACAACATTGAACTATCACGATATATATTATGTCATATTGTAAAACAGGCCTGTAGCCAAGAGGGGTTTTCTGGGTTCGGGCGAACCCCCTTTCGGATATTTTATATATTTTTGTCATATAAATGCCCTTTTCAAACACTGTCCAGCGAACCCCCTATTTGCCCCTTTTCCCATACAGCGAACCCCCTGATGTGCACTTTTGGAGTGAAGGCGAACCACCCCTCAGTAAATCCTGGCTATGGCCCTGTAAAACAACATTTACATCTTAAATACTTTTCATTGAGAGAGGTTGATATTCCAAACCAAAGATCTCCGTTAGTGAGACTTGGTCAATTAACTGTCAGTTGGGTGAAGTGAAAGATAAGCATTTTCAAACCACATTGCTCTCTATGATTCATGATCTATTACGACAGTTCCCAAGAACAAATTCAGATCATGAGTTCTTCCTATCAGTGACAACTCCTTCCTCAGACATCACAACTAATAATAGATAATTTTGCATACAGTTGTTTTGGGGTCAGAAAAAAAACTTACTACGTAGTTAAATGTAAATTACGGTAATTCCCCTAATAATTCAATCACAGGAAGTTCACTTTTCAACTCTGTTATCCAAACATAGAGAAAAAGTAACATTCTCATTCTTCATTCAAATTGAAGAAAAGCCATATAATGACAAAATAGGACACCTTGTACATGATGCCATCAAGAATATTTTCAGATATAAGCCATTTTTGTTGCACTTCCGGTGATCGAATTATTAGGGGAATTACCGTAGGTCTATACCTGTATAGTTAAATGTTCTACCTCATGACTTATCTTACCATGCAAAATTTTGTGATTGTTCAATCTGATCAATATTCTTATTAGCTCAGATCTAGTCATTGTATATACTTAGAGTTCTGCTTGTACTCAGCCTCTTGTGGGCATTCTTGTAAAATGAATTAAATTGAATTATGGGCAGAAGGGGAAGCTGGGGAGGGGGAGTAATGGTCTTTCTCGATTAGACTGATTATCTCCCTTGTGTATACATACAATGGTCGGGTATCAGCCATCTTCAGTTCAAAATTTGTCTGGATCTATTAATAATCAGTCTCTGCATTGTGGAATTTATCAACCGACATTTACCATCCCTTGGCCGGTCCGAATAGACAGCCACAGGCTCGGAGAATAAACAATTGAGGCCCACTGAAAGGCAATTTCAATTTTGATAAACAACCAGACTGCCAGAATTATCAGTCAGTAGAATTCAAATTCGAGTTCAGTTCAATTTATTTATCAACTGTATGGATATACATGTATACAGGAGTGGTAGCCAGTCTAATTCCCAATTTTCTATATTTAGAATTTTTTAAATTCCAAAAGCCTGCTAAAACTTCAAGGATTATCCCAGATCATGACTGTATGCTCCCAGCTACATGTACTGTTCGTTAGTAGTCTTTGCTCCCGGCTTCCTCTTCTCTCCAATATTCCAGCTCTCACCTCCTTTAACCCTGATGTGGGATGTCACTATTTATGGCAAAAATCTCAATGATCAGGCACCAAAATTAGGCAATCTTAGAAAATGTTATGTGAAATTGACCCCAGGTAACCTACATGTATTATTCGTTCATCTACTGTATGGTTTAATACATAGATATGTTGTGCACAAAGGTTGCACATATGGAGTCTGAATGAACGATGTCAGACTTAATTAGGAAGAATCTGATGTTAACAGACAGAAGAATATTAACAGCTGTTTTACACTTATTATTTTATCAAACAAAGTTACAACTTACACCAGATGGTTCAGTTAAAGATGTATGTACAAATGTATTACGTATATAAGCTTAATTAACTTACCAGAAAATAAAAACAGTTACAAAATGTGGTGCAATATGTCACAAACTTTAGGGTTACTGTAATAGCGAGTGTGGCAGACAGTTTAAAAGATCCTAAATGATCGTACACAGTCCACTAAGTGTCCAATTCAGTCCTCTTTCTTCCTAGCTTTGTTGTACAACTCCTCCCAGTTCCTTTTTCCTGTGTCCAGTCCTGTTGTTCATTCACGCATTTCACACTCCACAAAACAGTCCAATTCCAGTGAGCAACGATCAACATCACAATCAACATCTAATTTCTGGAACCATGGTAACTTCAAATAAGGAACAGGACTATCATGACTATGGCAATCTGCCAACAAAGTCGACTTCACAGTGAAATTATGCGCAAGTCTCCAACAAAGGATTTTCACCAGTACTTTTGTGCTGAAAATGGCATTGATTAGGGGCATATATTTAGCAAAGTTTAAAAATGTCATGCTCTTTTATTTTTGCCACATTAGTTAAACGGTTGGCACTTGGACTGGAGTACTGATTGGTGTTTGAAACATGGTAAAAGAAGGGCAGAACTGACGTCCTCGCAGATTCCACTTTCCAGTGATTGATATTCAAAGTGTATTAAACAATACATTTGATAGATTTTTGTGGCCAAAACAGTCACAGTAAATAATGTGCACAGTGTATGTATGAATTTCGTCTTTCTAAGAACCTCTGACTCTGTCTGACATGTGCACTTAGTTTGCGGACTCACACCAGTCGAAGCCCACTGGCGTAGTGATGTTCCATCTGCTCATGGATCAAGCGGCCCCAAATGGTAGTGTCGGTTGCTTTAAGGCAAGGGAGACTACTAGTAGTATGTATTTTTGCTTAACCTGCAAGCGATGTGAATGATTGTTCATGCCAAATTTTGTAGCTTGCCTCATGCATCACACAGATTTCACAAATTCTTTGGAGGTATGCTCAGGTCAGATGCTTGTATTAAGTTTCTGTTCAATGTACATGTATATTCAGTCAAGGCAGGCAGAACTTGACTGCTTGCATAAAATACCAGGTGAAATGTATAGGTTTTGAAGGCTGTGCTTGAAATCTTCCTATAAAAATATAGAAGAAAGAAGATTTATCTGCAAAACCTCGTGTCCATTAAATCCAAAATGTGTTATGTTTCAGTTATTTTCCTATACTAGAATGAATCATTTAGATAAGTAGGCCTACAATTAATTATTTTGTAAAAATTATTTGCACTTTGAGCTGGCAGCATCACTGCATGTGTAGAGGGGTAGTTTGTGAGCTGGTGGCATCACTGCATGTGTAGAGGGGTAGTTTGTGATCTGGCGGCATCACTGCATGTGTAGAGGGGTAGTTTGTGAGCTGGCAGCATCACTGCATGTGTAGCGGGGTAGTTTGTGAGCTGGCAGCATCATTGCATGTGTAGAGGGGTAGTTTGTGAGCTGGCAGCATCACTGCATGTGTAGAGGGGTAGTTTGTGAGCTGGCAGCATCACTGCATGTGTAGAGGGGTAGTTTGTGAGCTGGCAGCATCACTGCCTGTGTAGAGGGGTAGTTTGTGAGCTGACAGCATCACTGCATGTGTAGAGGGGTAGTTTGTGAGCTGGCAGCATCACTGCATGTGTACAGGGGTAATTTGTGAGCTGGCAGCATCACTGCCTGTGTAGAGGGGTAGTTTGTGAGCTGACAGCGTCACTGCATGTGTAGAGGGGTAGTTTGTGAGCTGGCAGCATCACTGCATGTGTAGAGGGGTAGTTTGTGAGCTGGCAGCATCACTGCATGTGTAGCAGGGTAGTTTCCGAGCTGGCAGCATCACTGCATGTGTAGTGGGGTAGTTTGTGGGCTGGCAGCATCACTGCATGTGTAGAGGGATAGTTTGTGGGCTGGCAGCATCACTGCATGTGTAGCGGGGTAGTTTGTGAGCTGGCAGCGTCACTGCATGCGTAGAGTGGTAGTTTGAGAGCTGGCAGCATCAGTTCACTGCATGTGTAGAGGGGTAGTTTGTGAGCTGGCAGCATCACTGCATGTGTAGAGGGGTAGTTTATGAGCTGGCAGCATCACTGCATGTGTAGAGGGGTAGTTTGTGAGCTGGCAGCATCACTGCATGTGTAGCGGGGTAGTTTGTGAGCTGCCAGCATCACTGCATGTGTAGAGGGGTAGTTTGTGAGCTGGCAGCATCACTGCATGTGTAGTGGGGTAGTTTGTGAGCTGGCAGCATCACTGCATGTGTAGAGGGGTAGTTTGTGCGCTGGCAGCATCATTGCGTGTGTAGAGGGGTAGTGTGTGAGCTGGCAGCATCACTGCATGTGTAGAGGGGTAGTTTGTGAGCTGGCAGCATCACTGCATGTGTAGCGGGGTAGTGTGTGAGCTGGCAGCATCACTGCATGTGTAGAGGGGTAGTTTGTGAGCTGGCAGCATCACTGCATGTGTATAGGGGTAGTTTGTGAGCTGACAGCATCACTACATGTGTAGAGGGGTAGTTTGTGAGCTGGCAGCATCACTGCATGTGTAATGGGGTAGTTTGTGAGCTGACAGCATCACTACATGTGTAGAGAGGTAGTTTGTGAGCTGGCAGCATCACTGCAAGTGTAGAGGGGTAGTTTGTGAGCTGGCAGTATCACTGCATGTGTAGAGGGGTAGTTTGTGAGCTGGTAGCATCACTGCATGTGTAGAGGGGTAGTTTGTGAGCTGGCAGCATCACTGCATGTGTAGAGGGGTAGTTTATGAGCTGGCAGCATCACTTCATATGTAGAGGGGTAGCTTTTGAAAAGTAAAGGGTTCATTTAGCCAAAAAATATGGACACATGTTGGGGGTGGGGAACCCTTACCAAAAATTCCTACAGGATCCTAGATCTGTCCTATAGGATGATATTCTGTACAAAAGGACAGCAAAGAAAACAAAACATCTAATATGGCACATAATGATTTTGTAAGATTGAATTTTTGACATGTGGCACAAATAAATGAGAGAAATGAAAACATGTACAAAATCATATAAATGACAAACCAGGAAAAATACAAATCTCTCATAGAGTAAATATCTTGCACTCTTTTTGTTTCATGTTCCTACATCGAACTACAGGTGACAGTCCAATGTTCGACAGGCCTTGCATTCTAGAAATAAGACGGGGCTGATCAATAGGCCCCGTCTTGCAGGGTGACGGGGCTGATTTTTGGCCATCGGGGCTGATTTCAAATTTCACCACATGACAATGTATTATTGGTCATATATCAATCAAACCTTTGTTTGGAAATAAATTTTATTTTGATGTCCAGTAGCCTACTCCTGTCCCATATACAATGCTCTACAAATTATTCTTGATTGTACAACATTCCCACCCACTTTAACATATTCTCCCAGGACATATCGCCCCCCCCCCCTTTCACCCTCATAACATATATTCCCCCATATTTTCATATATTCAAAAGATCTTATAAGTACCGGTATCACCAAAAAAATAGAGGAATAAAAGAAAAACCCTCCATGTTGGTATTTTTATCTTTACTGGATCCAGCAAATCTTAATATTTCAACGACTTCTGCTGAAACCAGTTATTGTAGCCTACTGATATTGTAGAAATAAGAATTGCCAATAATGTGTTTTGACTGCTGTTTTCAATTACCACTAAAACGAGTATCGTTTTAATTTATTAACTTGATATGCAAAACAATATATTCCAAGGATTTCCCCTCAGGAATGATAAAATTTCCCTGTAAAATTTCAAGGATTTTTAGTGAAAGATACAAAATTCCATGTGGAATTCCAGTGCCTTCCATAGGGGGAGTGCACATATTTTCTGGAAAAGCCAGAAGAAGAAAATTGACAACTGGGGTTTTGTCCGCTGGTGTTTTGTCCGTTGGTGTTTTGTCCACTGGGGTTTTGTCCGTATCCCATAAAATGAAATGGGAAATTAATTTGAACATCATGGAGATCTGTACCAGCGGGCCGGTACCAGCGCCTATCTAATTCGAGCAAATTATTTGAGAAACGAGACTGGATCGTACAACGATTTGAACACGCCATTTCTGAAAAAACGAAGAATTATTACTTGCTTGAATCTTGGGGGTTCATTGCAATGCATTCATAATAAAACAGTCGGGAAATTTTGGATTTTTTAGCGGAGAAATGGTACCGGTCGGTTAGACTTTGACGGCGACTTGGACTGTGTCGTCGCCGATTTCGCTGAAAACGAAACCACTTGCAAATTACCGTGTCCACGAAACACTGCTTCAACAAACGCCATTTCAAGCCATAAAATCAGTTGATTTCTTTCGAAGTTGATGGAGAATATGTTTAAAATTGTCCTGATAAACATGATCAGGTCGACTGAACCGTAATCACGTTGCTGATTTCTCGATTCCCGACCTAGAAGTAGGTGCTTTATTTGCTGAAAAGATCGTCAACCGGCCGCCATGCCATGCTGCTCTACAGTCACGTCACACTTTACGGTATGCTGACAGTAGTCGCGCCGCTTTATGGTTGTTGTTGTTGTAAAACGCAGCCTTCGTAGTGATTTCGTTGGAATTTGCTGATAAAATTATTAGACTCGCACGATTTATTTAGACTCGGGTCGGGTATTTAAACCGGAAAATAGACATATTTTCTTTCTTGGCCCAAGCACAAGTCGTCAAGACAGAAGACACAGTACTAGGATTAGATTTATTCCATGAAGATATGGGAATATACTCACTGGACTGATTTGACGGGGCCGATGAATAATCCCCGTGAAAAGTGCTCACGGGGTCGATCACGGGGCCGGGGCCGATCGGCCCCGTCAAAATGCAAGGCCTGGAGTGACGGTGTGAACGGGAACGTAAATAACGAATCTCACAAAACGAGGAACGCAAAATTATAACTTGGTGGAACAGAGAATTAAAAATAGGAAAATACAGTGAACGTGGAATACGTCCAGAACGTGTGTACGCAAAATTAGTTTTCCTCAGAACTGAGAACGGATAATGAAAATCACCCCAAAACGGAGTACGAAAATACCCCTTGCCCCCCACCAATAACTATAATTCGACCTTGATAAATAGGCCACGGTCAATAAAATTGGTAAGACGTCCGGTCAATGACCAGTTGCACATGTAGTATGAATTGGAAGAGCCTAGATGTGATCCATCAAAGTTATCACCAATATTCAAATATGACCTTATAAAATAGGTAAAGGTCAGTCATCTTCACTGGGCTTTGACCCATCACCAGATGGATATGCTATATGAATATAGAAAGCCTGGTTATAATCCTTCAAGATATATTGTTTTAAAAAGCAAGATGGACAGACAGATGGATGGACCAAGCAGAAAATATACCCTTTCACCAAACTTGGCAGAGGAGCAGAAATCAATAGGCTTAGACTTCTTTGTAATCACAATCCAGTCTGAACTGTACTTGCAGCATAAACAACAATTTGTTTATGCTGCATTTTCAATCACAGTGACCTTGACCGATGACCTTTCATAGGCTTCCTCTTTGACCCATTATTGTTAAGGTCCAGGACATGGAACTGGAGATATCGCACAGACAAGCAAAAGTTAACAGACAGCCAGCCAGACCAAGTGACACACAGACGGACGGATGGATGGATGGATGGAATTTGTGATCCCAACAAACGACCTCGTCTATTGATGGGCATATAAAAACACTTTCTCCCTGGAAATCTAGTGAGAATACAAGAGGAAATGATAAAGCTATAAATGTGAATCCATAAGTGTGTGTTCAGATCATGCTATCTTCACTGGGCTCAAGAGACAAAAGGCCCGCCTCCCTGAGATTAGCCAATAGGAACGCAGAAGACATGCAGCGGGATACTCCCTAATCCAAGAAAACCTCAGAATGAGTGAGTTTCATGACTGTATATCTTTCTCACCGAGAGGTGCTGCCACCTACTGGTAATCTCAAAACTCGGAGAATGGATTAAGCAGTTTACATCATATCACACAACTTTGACCCTCACTCACATTCAAGTACTTCCTTAACCAGAGATTGAATTGTAATGTCAAATTTGGGTTGTAAGACGGATCATCTGAACATTGCTAATTGGGGTGGGAGTAGGAGTGAAAGGAAATTACATGTTTTCATTCTGAATAAACATATTGAAATGGTTTAAACACTGAACGGCAGATAGCCTAAACTGCTCGTACGTTCAGTTTGTGCAATATTGAGTCAGTTTTCCTGGTTAAGGTTGGAGTAATGGTAGAAACAAACAGGCTTCCATCAGCCATTACCAGGTTACAGAGAACTACCTCTCTAAGTGGAGGTAAAAAAAGGTCATTTTTGCTTAATAACTTATGATAAACAACGTTCCAAAATCTTCAGGCGACTTACCTTGAATATTATAATTAAATGCTGTAGAAGTGTTTTTCCAATGAAAGTGTGCATAGTCTAATTGTTAGGCCAAGAAAAAAAATATGTCTGTTTCCGGTTACCCGACCGAGTCTAGATAAATCGTGCGACTCTAAAAATTTTATCAGCAAATTCCAACGAAATCTACCAAGGCCGCGTTTTACGACAACAACAACAACAACCGTAAAGCGGCGCGCCCAGTCAGCATACCGTAAAGTGTGACTGGAGCTGACCGCATGGCATGGCGGCAGGTTGACGATCTTTTCAGGAAATAAAGCACCTACTTCTAGGTCGGGATTCGAGAAATCAGCAACCCGATTACGCTTCAGTCGACTTGATCATGTTTACCAGGACAATTTTAAACATATTCTCCATCAACTTCGAAAGAAATCTACTGATTTGATGGCTTGAAATGACGTTTGTTAAAGAAGTGTTTAGCGGACACGGCAGCTTGCAAGTGGTGTTCGTTTTCAGCGAAATCGGCGACGACACAGTCAAAGCTAGTCGCCGTCAAAGTCTAACCGACCGGTACCATTTCTCCGCTAAAAAATCCAAAATTTCCCCAACTTGTTTTATTATGAATGCATTGAAATAAACCCCCAAGATTCAAGCAAGTAATAATTCTTCTGTTTCCGAGAAATGGCTTGTTCAAATCATTGTACTGTTGTACAGTCAGAAATCGCGTCTCGTTTCTCAAATTGTTCGAATTAGCTAGTCGCTGGTACAAACCTCCATGATGTTCAAATTAATTTCCCATTTCATTTTATGTTGTGTATGTCAATTTTTTCTTCAGGCTTTTCCAGAAAATAAGTACTCTCCCTATGGAAGGCACTGAAATTCCACATGAAATTTTGTATTTTTCACAAAAAATTTCATCATTTCTGGGCGGAAATCCTTGAAATATATTGTTTTGCATATCAAGTTAATAAATTAAAACGATACTCGTTTTGGTGGTAAACAGCAGTCAAACACATTATTGGCAATTCTCATTTCCATAATATCAGTACAATAACTGGTTTCAGCAGAACTTATTGAAATATCAAGATTTGCTGGATCCAGTAGAGATAAAAATACCAACAATATATTTTGAGGGTATCTCCCCCCCCCTTTATCTTTTGGGGGATAAGATCTTTTGAATATCTGAAAATATGGGGGGATGTGTCCTGGGAGAATATGTTAAAGTGGGTGGGAATGTTATACAATCAAGAATATATTTGTAGACCATTGTATATGGGACAGGAGTACTGGACATCAAAATAAAATTTATTTCCAAAATAAAATTTTTTTTGGCCCTACCTACTCTATTTTTTTCTGGCCCGTAATCGGAAACAGACATATATTTTTTTTTGGCCTTAAGAAGGAATCAGCCCCTTTAAGAAGGAATTGGCCTTGTTAAGAAGGAATCAGCCCCGTTAAGAAGGAATCAGCCCCGTTAAGAAGGAATCATCCTCATTAAGAAGGAATCAGCCCCGTTAAGAAGGAATCATCCTCATTAAGAAGGAATCTGCCCTGTTAAGAAGGAATCATCCCCATTAAGAATGAATCAGCCTCGCTAAGAATGAATCGGCCCCTTTAAGAAGGAATCGGGCCCCATTGAGAAGAAATCAGCCCTGTTAGGAAGGAATCGGTACCATTAAGAAGGAATCATCCTCATTAAGAAGGAATCAGCCCCTTTAAGAAGGAATTGGCCTTGTTAAGAAGGAATCAGCCCCGTTAAGAAGGAATCAGCCCCGTTAAGAAGGAATCATCCTCATTAAGAAGGAATCTGCCCTGTTAAGAAGGAATCATCCCCATTAAGAATGAATCAGCCTCGCTAAGAATGAATCAGCCCCATTAAGAAGGAATCATCCCCATTAAGAATGAATCATCCCCATTAAGAATGAATCATCCCCATTAAGAAGGAATCAGCCCCATTAAGAAGGAATCGGCCTTGTTAAGAAGGAATCATCCCCATTAAGAATGAATCATCCCCATTAAGAATGAATCAGCCCCATTAAGAATGAATCAGCCCCTTTAAGAAGGAATCATCCCCATTAAGAATGAATCAGCCCCATTAAGAATGCATCAGCCCCATTAAGAATGAATCAGCCCCTTTAAGAAGGAATCATCCCCATTAAGAATGAATCATCCCCATTAAGAAGGAATCCGCCCCATTAAGAATGAATCAGCCCCTTTAAGAAGGAATCATCCCCATTAAGAAGGAATCATCCCCATTAAGAAGGAATCGGCCCCTTTAAGAAGGAATCCTCCCCATTAAGAATGAATCATCCCCATTAAGAATAAATCATCCCCATTAAGAATGAATCAGCCCCTTTAAGAATGAATCATCCCCGTTAAGAAGGAATCATCCCCATTAAGAATGAATCAGCCCCTTTAAGAAGGAATCGTCCCCATTAAGAATGAATCATCCCCATTAAGAATGAATCAGCCCCTTTAAGAAGGAATCATCCCCATTAAGAAGGAATCATCCCCATTAAGAATGAATCAGCCCCTTTAAGAAGGAATCATCCCCATTAAGAATGAATCAGCCCCTTTAAGAAGGAATCATCCCCATTAAGAAGGAATCATCCCCATTAAGAATGAATCAGTCTTGTTAAGAAGGAATCAGTCTTGTTAAGAAGGAATCGGCCCCTTTAAGAAGGAATCATCCCCATTAAGAATGAATCATCGCCATTAAGAATGAATCATCCCCATTAAGAATGAATCAGCCCCTTTAAGAAGGAATCATCCCCATTAAGAATGAATCATCCCCATTAAGAAGGAATCATCCCCATTAAGAATGAATCATCCCCATTAAGAAGGAATCAGTCTTGTTAAGAAGGAATCGGCCCCTTTAAGAAGGAATCATCCCCATTAAGAATGAATCATCCCCATTAAGAATGAATCATCCCCATTAAGAAGGAATCATCCCCATTAAGAATGAATCAGCCCCTTTAAGAAGGAATCATCCCCATTAAGAATGAATCATCCCCATTAAGAAGGAATCAGTCTTGTTAAGAAGGAATCGGCCCCATTAAGAATGAATCATCCCCATTAAGAAGGAATCGGCCCCTTTAAGAAGGAATCATCCCCATTAAGAAGGAATCGGCCCCATTAAGAATGAATCATCCCCATTAAGAAGGAATCATCCCCATTAAGAATGAATCATCCCCATTAAGAAGGAATCATCCCCATTAAGAAGGAATCATCCCCATTAAGAATGAATCATTAAGAAGGAATCATCCCCATTAAGAATGAATCATCCCCATTAAGAAGGAATCATCCCCATTAAGAAGGAATCATCCCCATTAAGAATGAATCAGCCCCTTTAAGAATGAATCATCCCCATTAAGAATGAATCATCCCCATTAAGAAGGAATCAGCCCCATTAAGAAGGAATCGGCCTTGTTAAGAAGGAATCATCCTCATTAAGAAGGAATCATCCTCATTAAGAAGGAATCAGCCCCTTTAAGAAGGAATTGGCCTTGTTAAGAAGGAATCGGCCCCTTTAAGAAGGAATCGGGCCCCATTGAGAAGAAATCAGCCCTGTTAGGAAGGAACCGGTACCATTAAGAAGGAATCATCCTCATTAAGAAGGAATCAGCCCCTTTAAGAAGGAATTGGCCTTGTTAAGAAGGAATCAGCCCCGTTAAGAAGGAATCAGCCCCGTTAAGAAGGAATCATCCTCATTAAGAAGGAATCAGCCCCGTTAAGAAGGAATCATCCTCATTAAGAAGGAATCTGCCCTGTTAAGAAGGAATCATCCCCATTAAGAATGAATCAGCCTCGCTAAGAATGAATCGGCCCCTTTAAGAAGGAATCGGCCATCGGCCCCTTTAAGAAGGAATCGGCCTCGTTACGAAGGAATCGGCCCCGCTGAGAAGGAATCAGCCCTGTGATTAACCTCATCAATCGGCCTGGTACCATTTTCTGGAATAGATTACCCAAATTCAAATTCATTTCTATGAAATCACTTAGCCGGTACCACATGTTTACCTGTTGAGCCATGTTCAATATTCACCTATGTTGTAGATATAAAATATTCATCTGTGTTGTTAATATAAAGTTTTCTTGTATATGTTGTACAAAAAAATATTCACTTGTGTTCATATACATGTAAAATGGTCACCGTTGTTGTACATATATTTAATTGGTTCGCTTTGTTTATATCTTATCAGGTATGACTACAAGAAGCTGCTGTACAATTCCACATTTTGCCTCGTGCCCAGGGGGAGGCGACTAGGGTCATTCCGGTTCCTGGAGTCTCTCCAGGCCGCTTGTATACCTGTGTTAGCTAGTAATCACTGGGAACTACCCTTCTCAGAAATCATTGACTGGAATAAAGCTGCCATTTGGGCTGATGAACGCCTCATTTTACAGGTGAGATTCCTTCTTCTTTCCTTCTCTCGTTCTCCTCTTTTCTTCTCTCCATCTGTTCTCTTTCCTTCTCTCCTTTCGTGACAACATGAGCTATACTTGTAGGTGCTTCTTCTATTTCTCCATCTGTTTGTTTATCCGTCTGTCAGTCGTGTTGTGCAACTGATGACAGTTCCCACAGATGCTTGAAAACCTGAAAGGTTCCTGGAAAATACTTGAAATTCCAGATTTTTGTCTGTGAATCCTGGAAAGTTCTTCAAGTTTAGCCTTGATAAATATTTTACCCTTATTTTTGTGTTGGTTTCGTTATTGTATGCTATTTGTGAGCATTCAAGTATTGAGACTGCAAGAGAATGTGTACACTGTATGTAATGCGTGAAAGTTGCTCGAAAGTCTTGAAGAAAAAGGTGAGTTAGGTGCTTGAAAGTCCTGGAAAAATAGTTTTCAAGAAGGGCGGGAACGCTGGATGGCATCACCAATGACAACCCTGGATGACATCACCAATGACAACCCTGGATGACATCACCAATGACAACCCTGGATGACATCACCAATGACAACCCTGGATGACATCAACATTGTCAACCCTGGATGACATCATCAATGACAACCTTGGATGACATCACCTATGACAACCCTGGATGACCTGACCAATGACAACCCTGAATGACATCACCAATGACAACCCTGGATGACATCACCAATGACAACCCTGGATGACATCACCAATGACAACCCTGAATGACATCACCAATGACAACCCTGGTATATAGTATTAGACAGGGTGAACCCGACTTGGTCAGAACATAACTAGAACTGACAGTGTAGGACCAGAGATTCTCAATCTGGCATTTATTATCTTCTGCCAGGCAAAATTGTTTACATATTTTAGCCATTCATACACACCGAAGTTCCCCCATGTTGATAACATGTTAATTTGCGTACACAAGGGAATGGTACCATAGCGGTACCAGATTGGACTGTCAGTGATGGTACAGTGGTACACAATGTTGTCACTGTCTTTGAACCTTGATGTGTTCAGCAACAGAAAGTTGACCTATGGATACATTAAGAAATGAAAACCACAAAGTGGCTCCATTTTGACCCAATATTGACCTAATTTGCAGTTTGAACGTTTTTTGATGTTTTATCATGTTTATTCAAATTCAGTAGATAGATTTGCAGAATAGTTATTTCAAACAGCTGCATCACTCTGAATGCTTCCTACAAAAATCTGTCTATAAAACAGGTGAAGATTAGGCAACCCTTGGGTCAAATTGGTTAATTTGGATCAACATGGGTTAACAATGGTTAACTTTGGGTTATTGGTCAACTTTGGTTCAATATTGGGTCGAATTTGTTAATTTCAGTCAACTTTTGAGTCAACATGGTTTGGTCAATATCTGGTCAACCTTGGTTCAGCATTGTCAACATATGTCTGCCAATAAATTCTTTATTTTGCTGTAAGTGACCATAAAAACCTTGAGTCTATTTCCCAATATTGGAAAATCTGCTGTACACACATTCTACATGTATGAGACATAAATTTACGGTATGGATGGGTACATTTCGCTGTGAGCAGCTGGGACTAGGAAGTTACCCAGTATCAATCAGACATTTAGGTACCCATAATTGTAGAGTTTATTGATATTTGCCAGCAGGATGCTAATGTAGATCTGCTGTAGGAATATGGTAAATATGTCTGTTAATGGAATGTAAAAAACAATCCACTCGCCTGTGCTGTGAAATCCTGTTGAATTTACAGTGTTAATTTTGAAGGAAAAATATAAATCTATCGCTATAGTGATACAGACATTAATCAGTCACCATAAGCTAAAATGTTAGAAATAATTTCACGATGTAACACAATATTGACTGGCAGACAAAATTCTGACAGCTTTCGGTCTATACTATTTGCACATTATCAGGAATGTTCAGCCGTTGTGGGGCCTCATTGCGAATGGGGAAATGTTGGCCAGTGTGATTTTATTCCAGCGTATCACGGAAATTGGTGCTAAAATTTGAGGAGGAAAAAAAAAACTGGATTCGTATTTGCATTTTGTGTTTGGCATACATGGCTGTTATTCTCCACCACTGCCACGCTGTTGATTACGGCGTTTAATAAGGTCGGCTTCTTAAAAGCTTGACTGATTGGAATCTAAAGCCTGTGTTTTGCTCACGATGCTTAACTTTGGCGGGGCCAGAAATAAAAACTATTGAAAATGCGATTAATCACTGTCTCCTTTCCACTTGCCCAGAAGTGTATTGAAGGAACATGTCTGCAAAAATATCCAGGAAATTTCTCGTGCCAACTCAAGCATGTGGTTAAATAATCCCACTGTGCATACAACAATGAGATGTTACTGAATGTGTTTAAGCTATTCAGATTCTAGGAAGATATGAGATTTAAGGGGGGATGTTACATCATAGCCTGATTGCCTCGCCCACACAAGGATAAAAATAATCTTTCCGCCAGTTTGTGCAGCATCAGTCAACATGGCCATGGCCATCTAGTCTCTGATTTATGTTTATGGCCTATTTTTTCTGTTTTTGATTTCTGATTATTTGTGTTTACAATACAATGATGAATTAATTATCAATAACTATAAGATCCAGTAACAATATAAGTTTTCTAAATCCTACGTGCACATGATTTGCTCAGGCAAGAAATGCTTGGTTATTTATAATTATAGTCTGGATTTTCTTTTGTCCTGTAAAATTAGTGAAACCTCATTTGAATTTAAACATGTTTGTTTGTTTTGTCAATGACTCTATCTTTCAAATACATGTACTACTGCCTTTGATTTACAGAAAAGCCAGTGCACAGAGGAGTTTTTGAACATCAGTTTCTGACATCGCTGTCCAAAAATGCGAGTAATTTGTTCATGTGCAGAGAACCAAGTTATTTTACATCAAATGCACATCCAACTATTCTGATTTTTACCCCTCGGCCAATTTTGGCCATGGAGTATTGTCGTCATCTTGTACGTCCGTCTGTCTGTCCGTCCGTACGTACGTAATAGCCGGAAAACGGTTCCACTGAAGAATTCCAAATTTGGTATGCTTATTTACCTAGTCAAGGACCAGAAGCCTATTGAATTGGGACCTGATTGAGTGAAAACCTTGGTGGCCATCTTTAATTTTATGCAAAATGGATAATGATCCATATCTCGGAAACCATGCAACTGTTCAATACGAAAGTTGGTATTCATCATCGATACATTAAGCAACTTTCAATGAATTACCAAACCGGCTTTTCTGATTAGCTGGAAATCTTGGAGGCCATCTTTAATTTATGCGAAATCGATAATGATACATATCTCTGTTACCATTCAGTTGTTTTATATGAAAGTTGGTATACATCATCGATACATCCAGATACTTTGAATCAGGACCTGATTGACCGAAAACCTTGGCGGCCATCTTTAATTTATGCAAAAACTTTAATGATATATATCTCTGATACCATTTAAGTGTTCTATACCAAACTTGGTATACAGCATCGATGTATCAAGAGACTTGCACTGAATAACCACATCAGTTCCTCTGAGTGGGGGGAAGGATTGGCGGCCATCTTTAATGTATGCAAAATCATTAATGATCTCGTTCTCTGATACCGTTCAAGTGCTCGATGTAAAATTTGGTATACATCATCGATGCATCAAGAGACTTACGACAAATGACAGTTCTGGTTTCTCTGATTGGGCGGAAACCTTGGTGGCCATCTTTAATATATGCAAAATCTTTAACGATGTATTTCTCTGATACCATTTCAGTGTTCTATATGAAACTTGGTATACAGCATCAATGTATCAAGATACTTTCAATGAATAACCACATCAGTTCCTCTGGGTGGCGGCAAGGATGAGCGGCCATCTTTAATTTATGCAAAATCATTAATGATCTCTATCTCTGATACCGTTCAAATGCTCGATGTAAAATTTGGTATACATCATTGATGCATCAAGAAACTTATGTAATGAATACAGGTTTCTCTGATTGGACGGAAACCTTAGGGGTCATTTCTAATTGCAAAATTTTTGATAATCTGTATATTTGTGACTTGACTGCTTGGTGTTCCTGACATCTTGGTTCAAATTGAATACATTATGAATGTACCCAGAGCCGAGGGGTTTTCAGATGCGCAGCTTCGTATTTAATATTGGGGACAAAAACTGAAGACTCCCTGTCCAAAACTGCTGTTAGCCTGTTACAGGATTTTTGGATCTGATCACTACATGTAGCTGCATCAAGCGATCAGTGTTTTTTTTCAAGATTATATGAACAATCGATCCATTCACCACTATCATATCAGGTGACATTGCCTGTCAGTGAGAAGTGGTGAAAAAACAGCATCAAACGACGCCCTTGTGCAGAAAAGAAAGATTTTGGATCCAAATCGCCAGTGTCAATATCAGAACTGGTGTTCAAAAACTCACCTGTGCGCTGGGCTTTAGTGATTAAAATAAGACCTGAATAGGTCTGAAGTCAGCCTGAGGTCAGCCATACAATGGTATGTTCACTGACCTCTGGCAATTGACCAATCAAAGCCATGTGCGCCCGGCTTAAGGCTTCCACTATGTCAGTATGGTTCATGTTCATGCCCCAGGATCTTTAACCAGGGAACATTTAAGAAGGAATGGAATCTTAGCAATAATCGAGTAACCATAATATGAAAACGAGAAGCAGAACCTGGAATCGAGTTCACAAGGGAATAGTAATATATTAATGGAAATGTTGAAACCTAATTAGGAAATATTTGACTTCTCATCTATTTTCTCCCAGATTGAAACTATCATTCATCACATCCATTGCCAGTTCTCTCTCTCTCTGCTCATATATTCATATTTGCAGCAAAATCTTGATCTGTGTTTAACGGCAATTGTGTCAAGGCTGCCGTTTTATTCTGCTTCGGGCAATATTCCCAAACTCTCTGGCCATATATTTGTATCAATGGTAATACATTGCTCAATGGTTAACAGTAATTACGACTGGGCGCAATAAAGATCACCATTCTGCCAAGACCGTGTATCAGGGGACCAGGCAAGAGTTTATGAGCTGTTGAACCAAACAGTTCTGGGATAGTTTCAATTTTCAGTTTATCCATAATTCCTCATTGCCAAGAGATTGCCAGCATATAATAAATGTGCTGTCAGGAGTTTTTGGCAATTGCTTCGAGATGGAATAATTAACTCGATATATTTATTCCACATATTTTCGCCCGTCTTTGTTAATCAGCTCCACTTTGTCATCTCTTAACGATCCGTCAATGATTCTCGACAAAACACAATATACATATGATAAACTGTCAAGAGCGAGAAAGAAAAAAAAAGTAGTCCTCCTAAAACGGAAATTAGGTGGAAATCCATATCTTTACTGAATAGGAACTGATAAAAATAGTTCTAACTTGCTATTTACACAACTTTGCTTTTGAGCCTAGATATTTATCTCACCTCTATATTCAACCAGTAATGACATCCTTGTACATATATGTAATTTTCTGCAGCAATATTGCACTTCTCGTATTTCGTGAGATCGTGGCTTTTGTTGTACATGTAGTTTGAAGACGATTCCTATCTTTGGATATGAGAGGAATACATCTTCCTTTTGATAACTTTTGATTGAAGATCTTTTTTTACCTTCTTTCTCAAAGAAAGTGTATTAAATTGGGGAGTTTCTTTGGCCAGCATGTCTAGAGGAAGAACAATTAATTCTCCAGCCTTCCAGTCATCTCCTGTTTCTTCACGCTGTGGTAGCGAGTGATGAATTCGCAGTTTTCAAGACATTTGATCGAGTAGAAATTATTTTTGGTCATTTCATATCGGGATGCTACACTCTTTCTACATGTGTGCTATTTATTATCTCATTTATCAAGTTTCTTGCAGATAAACAGCAAAAAAGATAAAAGAATAAGACAATTTTGATCACGTTTCTTGATGGAATATGAGGAAAGTGAGTTTGACAGTTTTGTCTGTTAGCTGTGGCCAATCTTTTATTGGTGACCATCCCCACACCTACATGTATTGGGGCTCGGCTTCTTGCGAACATTCTGGAATGAAAACAATTTATTGTCGTGGAAATATAATGCAGCCCCTCATGTTTGTAAAATCTAGGAGAGCTGTTAATCACTCTCCTGGATGTGTTTGACAATTGTGGAGAGCGAGAGTGATCGATCTCCTTAACAACAAGAGACAGAAGTGTAATTGTTACCCCTCAGCCCATAGGGCTGCGGAGTCTTGTCATTGCCATGTACGTCCGTCCGTCCGTCAACATGTGTTCTTGTCCGCTGAATTTCTTTTTGTTACTGTTTTAGGTGATTACCAAAGATGGGCATAATTTGTGAGTGTCCCGACTCTGTTTCATTCTGAACAGTCAACTGTCGCAATTATTTGTTACTGGTACAACATAATGTTTTTATTTTCTTCACTGAACATATTATGGTACCTTTCAAAACTAGGTCAGGATAGCCTATTTCTGGCCGGACTCACATCAATTTTGAACCTGTTTGCGTACCTCGAGCTTATCCCCCCCCCCCTTTCAAATTATAATGATAATGGTGGGCATATGTCAATCAATGTGTTTCTATGCCAATAACATGTTATCATACTTACTCATGCATGATCTTTGTTGCCACTGATCAAGCTACACTTTCATGCATGCTGTAATCCCGCCGCAGCGCTCACGTTATGCAACTCTAGTCTATTATATGTATGGTACATACATGTAATTATCACGCAAACCATATCCTACATGACCAGAAAAAAAATCGAGCTGAGGGGTGCTTGCAATTTTGTGTGGGTTTCTGTTTGAAAGTTGAATATTGAAGTTTTGAAATGGTAATAAAAATGGAAGTCTCCATATTAAAAATGGCAAATAGCTGTATCACATGACCCTCGGTAGGGCCAGACTGCCAACTGTAATGTATGAAGTAATAATATGAAATCTCTTGCTGCGTGTCGCTAAATTAACTTTATAAAGTCACACTGGTCCAAATCCAATAAATGTTTGCCCCAGAATGAAGCCTGTAATGACGGAATCATATAGTTTGGGTCTTGACTGGCATTTTTTTGTGACTACTAGATTAATCGCCCTCTGCCGAAAAGTTCCAATTTCATTGGTATTATATTCTAACCCAAATCATCAATATATTCATTTCATGCCAATCTGTAAAGAAGAAGAGATATACATGAAGTAAAATTACCAATAATATGCGAGCCATTAATTTGTCCACCAAATTGAAGGAAGGCCTAAATGTTTTCGTGGTATACTCTACATTTTAAAGATGTAATCAGCCTCAAAATCCAGACTGCCAGTTTGTTTTCTGAAACTCGATGAGAGTGACATATGTTACAACAGATACATTAGGCCATTGTCACTTAATTAGTTGTTTAGCATGACCAGCCCTGATCTATATTTAGGGCAAATAATTAAAATAGATGAGGGATTTACATTTTTACAGGTAAAGCTTACTCATTTTCTTCATAATCGCATACAATTGGTTCACAATTTAATAATTAATAATAAATAATTATAGCATCTAGCATGTGTATTTAAAAAATCAAGGTCATGCTAAACAACCAATCGAGTGACAATGGCCTAATGAAGTATATTTGACCACATCAATCTCAATTTGTCTAGCGTTCATGAGAAAATGAGAGGAAATGATCATCAAAAATAAATGGCATGGAATGCCATTTATTTTTTTGTCGGACATGGCAGAGCGCACTGTGTGGCTTGGCTGTCATAAATGCAACGTCCCAATTGAAAGTGGGCGTCCTCACTGCATGTTACACGACGTCATAAGGTGGAGTGATATATAACTGACGTCATCGCTATTCTAGATGTTGTGGTTGTATATGCTATGGCGATACTGAAGTTTGTCGAAGCGGAGGGAAATTTTGAAATTTTTCGGATGGATATTCTTGCTTTTACTCAATCTCACGTTCGGCTATTTCCGTATTGGCGGAACGAGCCTCTCACATAGAATGCAGAAATCCCCACCGGTGGGGAGCGTATGACGATCACGCAGTGAGCCGGCTACGAAATAGTGCCTTTGATAATCGAGAGATCCGGTCGCATTTTATTGTGAAATTCAGTTAATTTTAACCATAAGAACATAATTCATTCAAATTATACAAAACTATTTCTATGTTTAGTTCAATAATAGCAATCTATCCCCAGTTACCCAGCAACTGGGCTAATTTCCGCCAATACGGAAATAGACGAATGCGAAACTAGTTCCGCCGAAAATTAATTTTGCCCATGATAAGATAAGATTCTTTATTGTACTGAGCATCATATTTGGGACAGAGTACAAAACACATAAAAAGTAGAACAAATAAGAAAGTAAACAAACAGGTGCGACGTTTCCGCTCCCGGAAATCCACTAGTCCAGAGGTCAGTTTTCGCAGCTAAAGTGAGTTCTGGGGCTAGATTGGCTTTTACTGTATTTATTGACCTCTCTGTTGTCGAATATGAAAACTGTGATGCCTTAGCATGCTTCGATACTAAAAACAGCGCAGTTGAGAGTTGAAATATTTCTTGAATTTTAAGGCTGATTACGTCTTTAATCCTGCCATTCGCATGCAAAAAAATATGTATGCTCACATTTGATTGTTACGACATTCAGGGTTGGTCGTGGGTTTGAGTTGGTGTAACTATCAATAATTCAATAGAGGTTGGAAGTACAACACAGTCACAGTCTCAGATAAGCTTGCTCTTGAGTTGTAACGTGTTTTCCTCTCGATTTCCAGAAATTGATCACCTTTACACCAGTAAATCCTGCACCGCGATGAGCAATAATCAATTCTTTCCCTTTGCTGTCGAGGGATTTTTTGTCGAGCATGTTTACGAAGCAGTAAAACGGGATTGCCCCCAAAGTGGAATGAAAACAGATCGTGAAAACACAGCAAAAAATGTCTCGAATCAATAACATGGTCAACTGGTGTCTGGGAAGAAACAAGAAGGGGATTAGGAATTTGCTAAGCCCACTCGTTTCATTCCTGAACAGGAAGATGGCTAAAAGCTTCGAAGGAAAACTTTCTGTTCCAAAGGTTTCACACTGCTTGATCTTGTGTCTCAGACATAAAAAAATAAATCTCCGCTCTTTTAAGTCCACTGCTCCGTTTTGTGAATGGCTTGCATTAACGTCAGAATTCTGAAGATAATTCAGAAAAATTAAAAAAAAAATTAATCCAGACTTAACAGAGATATTTCAAAATTCTCTTAGCCTGACAACTTACCATGGTTGCTGGAAAAATAAGTACTGACAACATTGACCTTGGCATTTGAAACCAGGAGACAATTGTGTCAAATTGCACAGAGAGGGAGAGCAGAAGGCGAGAGGTGAAAATGATTTGTTTTTTTATATCTATTCAATTGAACTGTACAAGGCGATTTATTTCCCTTGATCAAATTCAATATAAAAAGAGCGTCCTGATGAATTGAAAGATATCTTTCTAAAAGCATCTAAATAGGGCCAAAGTAGTTGAATTAATTTCTACACTGTAACCGATTCATCCTTGATTATATGTTTGTTCGCAGTAGATAATCACCATGGAATAGATGTATGTGGGACACCGAGTCAATTAAAATGAACAATTGTACTAAATATATTGTTCTATTGATTAGCTTACACATTATACATGTACATATAAAAGCCAAGTCCTTGAAATCCTCCACAAAAAATTACCACACTACATTTGGTTAATTTCTTTAATTGCCTTCATTATTCACTGTCCAAGCTCTTGAAACGGAGGAAATAATTTGCCTTGGACGGTGTAGCTGAAATATCTGCTTTCCTCTTTCAATTGAATAGACCTAAAAAAGCCAACAATTGCACTGATTAATGGAGGAGAATTGTTCTTGCATTGAGCGGTTGGTTGACTGACTTGGAAGTAATTGGCCTGATTGGATTGTTTATACCAGTATATGTATAATGTACACTGTAGATGTAGAATGGAGAAAAATATTTTCATGACATTAACAGGATGGGTTAGCTTATCTGTAGTTCGTAATTTAGGCTGCTTACATGCACAATTATTTCGTCTCACGATTCAATGCTTCTGTTAGAGATGCCTGCTCAGAACTATTTGTGGGAGTTTAGAAGAAAAAAAAAGTGTACAGGTCCGAACTTAATTTCCATTAATTTATGTCTTTTTCCATGGAAACTGTTGAAATTTTGACATATGTGAAGATCTTTCTATATTAAGATTTGATCAAATCCCGGTTGGGTGGGCAAGGGTTCCTGAGGCTTCAATGCATTTTGCTGAAAAGCAACAGGAACTTGATAATGTGATGTCTAGCACTGTAATATCACTTGTCTTTATTGCACCATGTAAGCGTCCTGTCTGTGTTTTGTGTGCTGTCCTCGGTGTTTTATAGGGTGGATGGAGGGTGTCTGGTTCCATGCTGCTTCAAAGATTTCTTCTTTGAAGCAGCAGGAATGCAAACTTGGCTGGGTGATGCTTAGTTGGTTTGTCCTGATATAGCTGAAATATTGTTGAAAGTGACGTTAAATTCTATTCACTCAGTCACCTTGATCAAATCTCAGTGATGTATATTTCAATTTAATAAATTTGTTACATGGACATGTCCAGGGCTTTACATTTTCCTCAGCTCAGTGGAGATGGAAGGATAGAAATTAGAACGCAAGTGCATTTTAGCTAGAATTTGACCTCCTACATTTAATTATGTATGAGGTGCAGTTCAAGTCTCAGAATGAAATGTCATGTATGAAAGTTTTTTTTCTTCAGTTTTTAGAGAAAGAACAATTTTGTTATCGGAACAGGTAATTGTGGGGAACTGAGTCTTACAGTTCTGGAATAGCATCATCTTGAAGTAGGCCTGGCATATTTCTGCCAAATCTTAGAATTTGAGGTTTAGCGAGCTGTTTTTTATCTCTTGTAAAATACGAAGTCAGTCCAGAACCAGAATAATCTTTATACTGGAATATTCGCCGCACCGATGGGTACCTGCTGATGAAAGAGGGTTTTGATTCTGGACTGGCCTCGCATGTTTACACAGAGAAAAATGTCATTTTCACCAAGAAATTAGTTTGCACAAATACACGATGCAGTTATTCAATAACCCAAACACCCAGTGCCCCAGAACTACTCTGAGCATACAACCAGATAGTATTTTCTGTGAAAACGGAGAAAAACATTTTTTATACCGGTACTTAATTTTTCATTTTGGCACTTAAATTGCATATATGGGGCCAAATCTTCAGTAAACTGCCTCGGGTCCTTTTGATGATATTTTACTTTACAATTACAGGTATAACCTAGTTTCAAATGACTTGGATGAGAATCCGATGGATTAACTCTGGTTAATGGATGAAAGTTTGATCAGTTTATGTTAAGGTGATAAGGTGTTGGTTGGTGAATAATTCACATGGTATCAGCATCCTCGTTGCTTTCATCGTAGTAATTCAACGACGGTCACTGTATCCTGCTTGGAATAGCAATGAGCTGGACTAGGAAACTGAGGTGAGAGCTGTGGCGATATCTTCGTCCATGATGGGTGAATTATCAGGGTGATCAGCACAAGGGGAGTTAATCATGCATATCTAATGATCGAGAGGACGAGGTATCGGGAAGCTTAACTACATTAGAACTGATCAGGCTCGTGGACTCCCTCAACATTACCATATATTTTCTACCAGTTCTTGTACAGTATATCTGAATTCTGGGGCTCTGTCGGGGAATTCAGCCAGTAACGATATACATGTACTTGTCCAGGGCTTGAATTTAAGAGTGTAAAATGACTAGCCAACGGGAATAGTACAACTAGAATTCAACTAGTCCCTCCCATGTTGAACTAGTCCCTCAAGTCCCCTCCCACATGGATAAAACAACATGAAGGATCATGATTTCAGCATACTGTATGAAGACCCAGCATTTGTCAGAGCCAAGCATTATGATCAGGTCACTCACTGTATCAGTGTTTCAATCAGGTGCTGTACTAGCTGGGCTTATCCAGTGTCCAGGGTAATAGGAACTGTGAGCACTCTCGTGTTCTGGCACATGTAGGCACCATCATGATATGGCTGAAACTAGGTTGAAAATGACGTTAAACTCTACTACTCACTCACTCTCAACTAAACTGACCTGAACCTAGATCATACTTTAGTAATTTCGGAAAATGTTTTCGTGAAAGGCGAAGTTCACATAAATGAGAAGGTGCCACAATGCTATTATAGATGATCAAGTTTATAATTCGGCTGATTTAAGTATGTATAAGTTTCCCTTTTGTGTCTTGGAAGCATACAAGGTTTACTTCCCAGCTGGACTGGGGTACATGTATCGGAAAATCCACTAGTCCTTCAGCAATTTTACTAGCCTCAAAGTTATGCTAATTCGAGCCCTGTTGTCTCTCATTTTAAAGTTGATGTGATGGTTGGTGGTGTGGGGGAGGAGTGGCCAGGGGCGAGAACCTGTCGTGCTTCACATTGTCTGCCTTTGACAGCACACTGCTTGAGGAATTGAGTCCATCTTTCATGTAAAGGTCATGAGACAGAGGAGAACAATATTAGTGCTATTACTTCACCAATACAGTACATATTCTCTGGATTGCAGCACAGTTTCAATGGCCTTGTTTTTCTTGGATCTGGGGGCATTCTTTTCTGAAAGGATGTCCCTTTAGAATCATCAAGTTTTTTTCTGATTTTGGAGCAGATACATTCACATCCATATTTTATTGATTTTGCTTTAAGCATACACCAGTTGAATTACTGGTAATTTGGTAGAAAACAAAACAGACTTATATAATAGCATATTTTTTCCTGAAGTTATGTACAATGGGTCATGTACAAATGTAATTGGCAAATAAACTTAAAACGGTCCAGAAAAATCTAGTTCATGGTCCAGGATTTCTATTAGACCTTGAATCTCCTAAAAAAAGTAGGGTAGGAACCCTAACCTTTGATTCATACCCTTTATAGCAATGAGTGTGAAGTTATTCTGAGAGATAATCAGATTATTGTTGGGTGTTCACGTCTGTTTGATGGGGTAAATGTAGCTCATTTTCCAGATGATGCAAAATTTCCACTTTACAGACACTTCAAGCACATTAGCGATATGTACATGGATGAGTTGAGCTGAACACAAAATCTGTAAAGTTGCGGAACTTCTGCAGACCAGTGTTAAATCAGATCCATTTTGTCCAGTAAGTTGTGTTGGTGCTAAAAGCTACCATTAACATACAGTCAGCATTATAAACATTCGGCACTTCCGACGCTCTGATCGGAGTCATTTAGCAGATTATACTGTCGCCCATATCCGTCGTCAGAAGAAATTCTCTTCGTCTGGCTATAACATTTTGCTTTCCGTTTTATTTACGGCTTCTGTTGATTGAATCTTGCTAAAGGTATGTAGAAATGTATTTATCTCCTAGGTTCTTTGCTGCGATCCCTCGGTGGCTGATGGTAACAAGACCTGAACACTGCATTAATTCCGTCCGCTCATCAGAACCCCCAAGAAAGGGACCAAAGTAGTTCCATCAAGTTTAATCAAGTGATGTATTGTTGATTCTTATGTCCACTCCGATGGCTGCCATTCAACTGTTTTTGTCAGAAGCAATTTTAATCAATTTGCGAGTGACACAGTTACAGACATTTTGGTTACGGACTGGTGGAGATTGCTTCGTCAATCTTTGACAGTTCTCCACGTCGCCAACACTGAAAGGCAATTTGTGCTAATTGAAAGGAAATCTGATTGACATTCATCGACAGAAGCAGGGATAATTACTTCATTCGTTTTCGATCCTTATTACATTTCTGAGATTTGAAAAATGAAATAATATAGATCAATGAAATATTCAAACCGTGAAAGCCTTGTAAATAGGCCAGTAGCATACAGATTCTGTAATACACAGGCTATTAACCAGAAATGGTGGGTCTGGGTGTGCAAATTTCTAGTTTTCATGAAACGAGGTGTGCACTTCATATCTCTGCCATGTTAAATCTTACAGATTAAGGAATGCAAATTGGAACCAGGGAGTGCAAAACACTCCTGCACACATCTATGACTAACACACTATGAATATGTGCTTCTGAAACTTTAGGCTGACATTACCTCAAACAAATATGGAAAACATAAAAGTTCTAATGATTGATGTTACAAATCTTCAGTGCGAAATACCGTCAGACTTTTGAATGTACATCCCTGACCACAAGAACTGACTGGTCTCGAATGGTAGATACTTCACGTAGGAAGATATTGTCTGAGTCTTTGTGCAGCTATAAAGGCTCAAGTCTAGACACATTGTTGTCCCTAGACTTGGCTATTGTATGCATTGTCTCGTGATTACTACATGGAGTATGAACCCTCGCATCCGAAATAAGTCGATAGATCAATGGTGTAGATGCAATACTATCGCCACAGTCGTGTACAAATCACAGACATATTGCTTACATTGTGACTCAATGAGGCAGAACAAAAGAGAGGCAGCATTGGTACCAGTCTGTTAGAAGTAGACACCGTCATGATCTTAATGAAATTCATCTGCTTATTCTTTAGTTGGTTTCTCTAATTGCCTCATCTCCATTATGGTGATGGTGGAAAATTTCTTTGATACGTAGGCATAAAACAGTTGGCATATATAACACAAGGCTGTCTTAGGGAGCTTCTTGATATAGGGCATAATTAGTACATGTAGGAACTGGCATAAGGCATTCCAAACAGTGTGGCATGGTGCGCCTTGTTGGAACTCTGGGGAACTCCCTGGCATCCATTTTCGGTAGATCCTTCATGCAGGAAGCTATTGTCCGAGCCTTTGTGCAACTGAAAAGGCTCAAGTCTAGACATATTGTTGTCTCCAGACTTGCCTATTGTATGGATTGTCTCGTGATTCTTACATGGAGTATGAACCCTATTTTCAAACTCGCCAATGAAAGAATGGCATATGGCTTGCCGTACAATAGCACAAAGGGAATGGCATATATGCCATTCCAATTGGAACTCCTATCCATGCTGATCAGAACAACACTGGGCATAGTGTATCCCATTTGGATAACCAGCATATATGCCATTCCTTTCAAGGAACCCATGCCCTGATACAGGGCTTGTTTTTCCACGGGAATCCGGTAATCCGATTCCCGTCAGCACTGCCACAAAATAATTTGCGGGAATCCAACAGATTCCTGTAAAATATTAGCAATCTGTATAGAAATGATGGCATTGGATTCTCGTCGATTCCAATAGAGCTGGGTTGCGAGAATCTGTTTGAATTCCCGTGAATTTTGACGAAAAACAAGGCTTGTGATATCAAGAAGCTCCATTATGTCTTTCATTACTCTGATTCTCCAGAGGCATGCACCTACTGTGCCTCTGCCTGAAATATCACACGAGTGTCTATTTCAAACATTATTCATGAGTATACGTCACATATCTCGAAACATTTGACCTTCTGATACAACCAATCTAAGGCCATTATCTTACTATGGCCTCAGCTTTCAATGCAATTATGGGATATTGGGGAGGCGCACAGACACCTTACATGTTCTTGTCCAAATGAAAAATTTAGAATTTTCCACATGCCACACACAGCAACTGTGATCAGACACCTACAAATCACCATCAATACCCGTCCCGGGGTCCTTTTATGTGAAAGTCTACTGAAGAGCTGGCATAGAGCATCACTGTTTAATACCTCGGCGATAATGGTGCGGACATTTTTTTGGAGAGACTTCCAAATTTCTCAAAGCTAATGAAAAATTGTTGAAAGTGAAGTTAAATTCCACTCACTCGCCTTTTATTAAACCAATGGCTGTTTGATAATTGTGGATAATCCCTTTATAGGTGGCTGTATCGTGAATGTGGATGATCTCCTGATCGCTGAATCTGTGGTAATTTGTAGATGATCCCTTAATCCATGGTTGTAGTTTATTGAGAACCAGGCCATTCAAGTGTTGTCTGTAAGACTGTAATTCAGAGTTTTTATGGTAAGCACCCATGATCAAAGTCTTGGGTCTTTATCGGAAGAACAATTTACTTGGCGACTAATTTGTTTCCATCCGTTTATTTCCTGGAAGTCTTCTGTGGAGTGCAGAGAAGTTTAATTACGCCAATATACATCTACAGCGAATTATTTCCAGGACAGCTGATGGACTTAGGTGGATCTCTACCTTCTTCTGTCCCAGACGTTTTTATCGTTTCATCAAATAATAAAAGATGGACCGAAATGGATTTGTATTGATTTATGGCGACTGAATAAAGATGACAGGTAATTGGGTTTTATGTGATCGCGAGGCTAGGGGCCGGAGCGTGGATCAAAACTTTACGACAAGGTGACACTAATCACGGTAATTAGTAGAAAGAACAGGGAACGTCGCTCCGATTCACTCTCCGCCTCGGGTCCTCCAACAGAATACAGACATGCGAGATGTGAGATATCTAATCCCAACTCTAGAGACGGCTGGCTTATCAAATTCAGTATCACTGGATTTAGGAGGAGAGACATATATAGATTCAACTTTGCGTAATTTCTGTGTCACTAGTATAACTTTTGCTCTGTGTCTTCTAAGCTTTTCCTTAACGCGACATCCAGTTTTGGCGAAACTCCAGACGTGGCCAAATTGGTCGCTGTTCCACTCTAGTTAGACTTTCTGCGTACTCCTTTTTCCCCTACATCTCTCAACTATGCAGTCCTTGGTGATTCAGGTTTTGATTAAGATTCTGGAAGTGCTCCGTCAGGCGTGGCAGCAGACAGCAACATATGAATGATTTGCCATTGTTTTTAAGGAATCCGTTATGTTGGCTCACATCAATCCACTGGTTTGTCAGAAGGAAGTGTAGCATTACATCACAGCAATAATGAAAGCTTGTTGTTTGAATAAATCATGCATTTTATTGCGTAAATATTCATGCACATTAATTCATACAATAATTAAGGTTATTGATATATCTGATATCTTTATTTTTTGGGAGGCAGAGGGATACCTTCTATAATCAGTTATACAAATCATGTTATGCGGTACAGCAAGTTCACTGGCATGACTTGGGAATGATTCATAATGAATCCATTTATGTGGCTATATATATGGGTTTCTTTTTTTATTTCATCTGTCAGATAACATATCTTGATCATTTCGAGGCTTATGATGTAAATCGTATATCGCAAGATGAGACTTCAAAGCTTCTTTTGCTTCATATCTTGTGTTACGGGAATAAATAGATGAAATAAACATATAAAAGATACCCGTACATGCATATTCCAGATTTGTGTACCAGTCTGGGGGTCCTTTATGTGAAATTCTACTGAAGAGCTGGCATAGAGCATCGCTGTTTAATACCTCGGCGACAATGGTGCGGACATTTTGATGGAGAGACTTCCAAATTTCTCAAAGCTAATGAAAAATTGTTGAAAGTGAAGTTAAATTCCACTCACTCGCCTTTTATTAAAGGTCAACCCAAACGGAATTTTTTTTGGTCTAAAAATCCTTAAAAATCATAGTTCATACTTCACTTTGTATGAAAAAAATATTGAAAAAATTCTAATCTGATCAGAAACACACGTAATATGGGAGCAAAGTGGGCTTTTTCACACTTTCACAGCTGGCTTGATGACGTCACGCAGGGAAGTTGCCTGAGAAAAAACAGCGGATAACATGGAAAGCGAGTGCAGTCAGAGCTCCGGTTCAGATGTCGATTCGAGCGATATCAGCTGCTTAGATGGAAATATTTTTCGCCAAGAAGATGAAATAGACATAGAGGAGGATGATGACGGGCAAATTAACAGTTGTTTGCAGACCAACGGCGGAATTCAGCCCTATCAATTTGAGCCGTACGGCTCCGATTCTGACAGTGACAACCACTCTGACAATGTGGAACTCGACGACGACAGGATTCGGAGAGGTCGTTTGTTGAATAGTGATTGGTATGCAACTTGACTGGAAACCTTATTATCGTCATCTATAAGAGCAAATGTCCATATATTTCAAACTGTATTGAATGTAGAATGATTCTGTGATGTAAAGAACGAGCACATCTGTGTTGTTATTGTTGTTACTGACCGAGGCAGCCTTTTCGAGGGGATAAACTCCGGGATTCGGCAGTATGGACAGTAAACTGTTGATAACTCTACTGATATACGTCCGATTTGAATTTGTTTGTTTTCCCATAATCCCCATGAAATACCAATTTCAGAATTATATAGTTTGATAAAATATACTTTGGACATTCATGGCGAAAAGTAAGCCATGGTGAGTGGATCGGCATTCACATTTGCTCAATTTTCGACAAATTACCTCCATTAAATTGAAATCGAATGATATTCCCACAATCTCAAATGTCAAGGGATTATGAAAGCATTATTATCACTTCTGTATTTACAGCCATTCACTCCAATTGGTGTTTTTTATTTATTTACTTATCAAGCGTATATATATTTATGAAAGATCATTTTAGTATGATTAAATAGTATATATGAAATAGAGACTCATCCAGTCTAACCTGTAGGTGCTCAAGCAACAAATGCCACGCGAGAGCGAGCAGGGCATGTACAGCCGTCTCCCTGCCCGAGGCGTCGCTTGCAGGCTAGGTTCGTTCAGCCGATGTCCGTGATAGATTCTCCTTGTCCGATTTCTTTGCCGTCACATTCTGATTGTTCTTAGGTTTGATAGTTGGAATAGCTGTTCTCTTTAGTTTTGGTTTGTACCCGAATTCAACTGCTACGCTGTAGATGTCCTCGAATGATGTCTAATTTCTGTCAAAATGTGCCGAGCAAATTATACGAGTACTGGCTCAGGCCCTCTTTCCACACTCTCGTGTTGCGTACAAATTTCGTCCAATTTGCAGCGATTTTCTCGTCTTTAGGCCACAAATGAATACCAACACCGTCATCTGTAGTAAAACTGCAACCTCCCACTACACAACGTCGCGGCATATTTAACAAATGATGTCCCGATACTCCGAAAATCTCCAGAAATAAGCAGCTACTTACGACTGTGGTATACGGCTTTAACATAGAGAATACAAGACGGCTTCCCTCCGTGACGTCACAGCTGGAATTGACAGGAGCGCGATTTTCACCTTTCAAACGGCAATATCTCGCCAACCAGACTGCACAAAATTATGAAAAAAATATCATTATTTTCAGAATCGAAAGGACTATTTTTTTATATTTTTGACCTCAGAGCGTTTGGGTTGACCTTTAAACCAATGGCTGTTTGATAATTGTGGATAATCCCTTTATAGGTGGCTGTATCGTGAATGTGGATGATCTCCTGATCGCTGAATCTGTGGTAATTTGTAGATGATCCCTTAATCCATGGTTGTAGTTTATTGAGAACCAGGCCATTCAAGTGTTGTCTGTAAGACTGTAATTCAGAGTTTTTATGGTAAGCACCCATGATCAAAGTCTTGGGTCTTTATCGGAAGAACAATTTACTTGGCGACTAATTTGTTTCCATCCGTTTATTTCCTGGAAGTCTTCTGTGGAGTGCAGAGAAGTTTAATTACGCCAATATACATCTACAGCGAATTATTTCCAGGACAGCTGATGGACTTAGGTGGATCTCTACCTTCTTCTGTCCCAGACGTTTTTATCGTTTCATCAAATAATAAAAGATGGACCGAAATGGATTTGTATTGATTTATGGCGACTGAATAAAGATGACAGGTAATTGGGTTTTATGTGATCGCGAGGCTAGGGGCCGGAGCGTGGATCAAAACTTTACGACAAGGTGACACTAATCACGGTAATTAGTAGAAAGAACAGGGAACGTCGCTCCGATTCACTCTCCGCCTCGGGTCCTCCAACAGAATACAGACATGCGAGATGTGAGATATCTAATCCCAACTCTAGAGACGGCTGGCTTATCAAATTCAGTATCACTGGATTTAGGAGGAGAGACATATATAGATTCAACTTTGCGTAATTTCTGTGTCACTAGTATAAATTTTGCTCTGTGTCTTCTAAGCTTTTCCTTAACGCGACATCCAGTTTTGGCGAAACTCCAGACATGGCCAAATTGGTTGCTGTTCCACTCTAGTTTTTACCCCTCGGCCAAAATTTGGCCGAAGGGTATTGTCGTCGTCATGTACGTCTGTCCGTCTGTCCGTCACACCTTTCTCGTTACCAAGATATCTTCAGAACGACGTACCCTAGGCACACCAAACTTGCAGTGCACATCCGTATGCTTGTGACCCAGAACCCTATTGAATCTGGACCTGATTGGTTAGAAACTTTGGCGGCCATCTTTAATTTATGCGAAACCATCACAGCTTTCTTGTTACCAAGATATCTTTAGAACGACTTACCCTAGGCACCCCAAACTTGCACTGCACATCCATATGCTCATGACCCAGAACCCTATTGAATCTGGACCTGATTGGTTCGAAACTTTGGCGGCCATATTTAATTTATGCGAAATCATTAATCTTGTGTATCTTAGGTACCATTTCTCTGTTCAGTGTGAAACTTGGTATAGATCATCGATGTATCAAGAAACTTCAAAGGAATGACCAAACCAGTTTCCCTGATTCGGTGAAAACCTTGGCGGCCATCTTTAATTTATGCAAAATCTTCAATGATATATATCTTTGATACCATTCAAGTGTTCTATACAAAACTTGGTATACAGCATCGATGTATCAAGAGATCTGCAATGTATAGCCACATCAGTTCCTCTGAGTGGCGGGAAGGATGGGCGGCCATCTTTAATTTATGCAAAATCATTATTGATCTCTATCTCTGATACTGTCCGAGTGCTCGATGTAAAATTTGGTATATATCATCGAAGCATCAACAGACTTACGATAAATGACAGTTCTGGCGTTTCTGATTGGGCGGAACCTTGGCGGCCATCTTTAATTTATGCAAAATCTTCAATGATATATATCTTTGATACCATTTCAGTGTTCTATATGAAACTTGGTATCCAGCATCGATGTATCAAGAGACTTGCAATGAATAACCACATCGGTTCCTCTGAGTGGCGGGAAGGATGGGCGGCCATCTTTAATTTATGCGAAATCATTAATGATCTATATCTCTGATACGGTTCAAGTGCTCAATGTAAAATTTGGTATACATCATCGATGTATCAATAGACAGTTCTGGTTTTTCTGCTTGGGCGGAAACCTTGGTGGCCATCTTTAATTTATGCTAAATCTTTAATGATGTTTATCTTTGATACCATTTCAGTGTTCTATATGAAACTTGGTATACAGAATCTATGTATCAAGAGACTTGCAATGAATAACCACATCAGTTTCTCTGAGTGGTGGGAAGGATGGGCGGCCATCTTTAATTTATGCGAAATCATTAGGGATCTCTATCTCAGATAATTTTCAAATGTTCGATGTAAAATTTGGTATACATCGTCGATGCATCAACAGACTTATGTAATGAATACCGGTTTCTCTGATTGGACGGAAACGTTTGAGGCCATTTCTAATGGCAAAATTTTTCATAATCTGTATATTTGTTACTTGACTGCTTGGTGTTCCTGAAGTCTTGTTTTAAATTGAATACATTATGAATGGCTGGCGCCCAGAGCCGAGGGGTTTTCAGATGCGCAGCTTCGTATTTTTTCTGCGTACTCCTTTTTCCCCTACTTCTCTCAACTATGCAGTCTTTGATGATTCAGGTTTTGATTAAGATTCTGTAACTGCTCCATCAGGCGTGGCAGCAGGCAGCAAAATATGAATCATTTGCCATTGTTTTTAAGGAATCCGTTATCTTGTCTCACATCAATCCACTGGTTTGTTAGAAGGAAGTGTAGCATTACATCACAGCAATAATGAAAGCTTGTGGTTTGAATAAATCATGCATTTTATTGCGTAAATATTCATGCACATTAATTCATACAATAATTAAGGTTATTGATATATCTGATATCTTTATTTTTGGGGAGGCAGAGGGATACCTTCGATAATCAGTTATACAAATCATGTTATGCGATACAGCAATTTCTCTGGCATGACTTGGGAATGATTCAAATCAGTCTACATGTATTTATGTGGCTATATATATATTTTTTTTATTTCATCTGTTTGTCAGATAACATATCTTTATCATTTCGAGTCTTGTGTTATAGATTGTATATTGCAAGATGAGACTTCAAAGCTTCTTTTGCTCCATTGTGTTACGGGAATAAATAGATGAAATAAACATATAAAATATACCCATAGGCCTTCATGCATATTCCAGATTTGCATTTGAACTCATAGCAATTTAAATATAATCTGTTATTTTCTCTCATAAAGTTATAATTATTTTATTTGTAAGAGCTTTGGTTAATTTGGAATTTCATCAGTTTATTCCCTGCGGCTGGGAGTTTAGCAGGGTTATTGAGGCATGTTGCATCATGAATATTTCATGTCAGCTCAGATGTAACAGCCTGGAGGGGGTGTACAGAGGCAATTATCAATATGACTCGGAGTTTACCTTGACATTTTTGTCCTATATGTATTGGAACTCTTGTATGATAGGAGACTGAAAATATAATTCCAAATTTTCTGTGCATTGAAAACGTAAAAGTTCATTTACATGTTTGTGTTTTGAGTGGGTTTTCATGAGCTGTTTCATATCGTGTGATTTCGTGAGCAAATATCTTCCAAATCCAATCAGAAACAGAAACGATTGAGCCAAGATTCTGTACACTGAGAAATCTACCCAATCAAATGAGGCTCTACAATGCTATACAGACAACTTCAAACTGACCAATCAGATTGCCAGTATTTGTGGATGTTATCTTACGTTTGATTGGTAAATGAGCTTCATACTCTGATTTATCTGTTATAAATAACTTCCAGTGAATTTTGGTTGACATGAGATTGTACAAATGTTGTCGTGTTTATTTTCTTCAGGTGCCAACGATCGTCCGTTCCATACCCAAATCACAGATCGTGGCAATGAGGCAGCAGGCTCAGTTCCTCTGGGAGACGTATTTTAGCTCTGTGGAGAAAATTGTGGCTGCAACACTGGAGGTAAATATATATAGGTTATTTAATTCTGACTTGATATCAATTTGTTTGATGACCTCATTCTTTCTATTTAAAATTATTAAATTCCTTCAGCAAAATAAACACTTTAAGTGGCACTTTTTTTAGAGCTTGTTAAAAATCAATGGTTGATAAAAATGTTTTGGGTTTTTTGCCGCTTGTATAAACTAAAATCTGTAATAAGACTACCATTTCTCTGTGATATGTATAAATATATCATGCTTTGAAGAATTTAAATTTTCTTCGTATAAAACTCCATAATAGTTCTTTCATGTATCAAGGCTCAATCTTATGGAGTGAAGTCATAATGTATTGCAGTGAGTCATCACAGACAAAAGTAAACGAGGCTGTATAAGGTAGATAGTTCATTGCGATGAATTGTTCCCCAGAAGGGCTAAAACGCATACATACAGACATTTATATAGAATATACATAGTAAAATAAGGTGATAAAATGAGTGTGCATTTCAACATTCAGTAATTTTGTTCATCAAGAAAAACCTTATATGGCCTAATTGACCTTTGCCTGCAATAACTTGAATACCTCGCCCTATGCAATTTTGAGCTTCGATGCATGAAACCATTATTATGAAGTTTTATATGAAGATAAAAAGTTCTATAAGCATAGTACATCAGGGATTCATACAAGTCACTTTTTACCACCGGTAATCAGGGGTCAAATTCCTTCGAAAACTCAATTCAGACCTCCGAATTTGACTAACTATTTTTAGGTGTTGACAAAAACTCAATAGCCTATTATTTATAAGGGATGAAACAATATAAAATCATTGAGAATGGCGGTAAATTTGAAGAAATACTCAAATTGAAGAAAATACCGAAAACTGAATCCACTTATTTGAGTAAAAAAATACTCAAATTTTCGACTTGTATGAATCCCTGAGTACATGTATATTATTTGAAGCCTTCAGTTATACCTGCCAAACCAATTTCTGCCAAACCAATCATTGATTTTTCACAAGCTCTACAGCAGACGACTAAATAAAATGGACAGATATTTATTTTAGAGAAAGAATCAAATGCTGACAGAACCTTAAGCGAAACATTCATGTTTGATTTTAAAGAGTATTCTGCATGTAGTCCAGCAAGATAATTATTAAATTTGTCTTGTTTCTCTAGGAATTTTCATTATTGAATACAAGTTTCAGTCAATTTACCTCATCTATATGTATAATTGATATTTAAATTGTCTCTCGCTTTTGATTCGTCAGATTCTCCGTGACCGTATTTTCAAACATTTGGCTCACTGCCAAGAGCTGTGGAACTATTTACCAGGTGCCCCGTTTATTCTCACCGATTATTCGGACACACTCCAGTCTTTCCCGTTTTACCTGCACCGGCTGGGTGCCACGCCTGGGGACAAATTTACAGCTGTAATTTATGCAGTTTCGCCTGTGATGTTTTCTTCCTCGCCACTGTTTCGGTTGATACGCAACGTGGCGAAGTCGGCTTATGTACATAAGGTAGGCCGTATAAAATTTAAACATTGCAATGTTCGTATGGAATGAGTTCAAGGGGAGAATGCTTGTAAGGGAAGGGGTTACTAGTGGGTGTTGTACCACTATGAAGTTCCCAAGTGATCCAACCCAATCAATGGGCTGTTACTGCGAGCCGAAGGATTTTTTCTGCACAAACTTATCTCAAGTATACATCTCAAATGTTGTTAAATTTCTGCAGTAAAATTCTTGTACTTGGTTAGATTTGCTGCTGTGGTAAATTGTACATCCCAAACTAATCACCATGTAGAATACTTGTACATCCCAAACTAATCACTATGTAAAATACTATTGCAGTACTTCTTGGGGGATATACATGTAAGAGAATATCTGAATCATATGTGACAGAGAGAAGGAAATACACCTGTGTCCAGTCACACAGTTTATCCCCAAGATCACCATTATAAGGGACATTTGTATTTCTGGAAAATAAATGTCTATGTTCCAATGGGAGTATCATATTGGAGGAAACGAGGTTGATAATTCTCAACCCATAATGACAATGATATATATTTGATTTCGTTATGAGATTAGTTCACATGTCACACCATCAAGGAATCAATCGTCTTGAAGAATTGAATTTTAATAACCTGTCACAGTTCCATGAATATAACTTGAATAAGGATTAGTCACAGAAAAGCAGATTCCATTCAGAAAACTCCGCTGTATCCTCCGATATCTTCCTCTTGGAGTACGATTGGTCTATTCAAAACACAAATTCAGTATTTCCATTGGTCCTTGGCGATAACTGTATGACCATCCAACCAATCACAAACTTTCTGCAGAAGGCCATTCTGACTACATGAGAATTGAATTTATCAGTTGACAGAACTCATTAATTCGATGGTGTTTGGAGAGTTGATGTTGTGGCTGTGTGTATCTATAGTATACGTTGTGGGGATATTTAGTTAGCTGGGTGAGACTTGCTTCTTCATGTTGCTTCACGAATGGTTATGGGAAAGTGTTTACATGGTAAACATCAGCCGTGAGCCATAGCCGTAATAATGCCTTTATCGCAGCGTTCCAACTCCAGGCGAATGTCAGAACAAGACAAACATGGTGAATTGAATTGATATGGAGCTGTGTACAACAAAAACAACATAGAATCGTGGAACCAGTATAGAGGGCAGCAGCAATCAAGATGACATTTCTTCGAGTCCTTTCTCTTCAGTATAGATTAGACAGGAAGTTACAACATTCAGACACCAGACTGTGTAGGCGTAACGGAGATGAAAGAAACTAAAGAAAATAAAGCGGAGAATTGGATTGACTCTTGAAGAATACATTGATCTTTCTCCATTGAGATCAGTTGCTGTTATTCTCTAGCCTGTAGTCACATCAGGTTATGAAGTCATTCCTAATACAAACACCCAGACAAATGCAGGCCTGCAATGCCTACTATATTTTCCTTTATTTTTAGTCATTCCTATATTTTATTCAAAACCTCCTATATTTCCTATATTTTGACTTTTTCTCATGAAAACTTTCACCAATGCTCTGAAATGTGTGAAATTGGCATGAGGAAATACATTTCAGAAACAATATGGGAAAATTTCAATCTCTATTTGTTGGGCCAAGCAGCAGAACGGGTCTACTGAATCGCCACCACTGTGACTGCATTCAGTGGAAATAATTTGATTAAACACCAGAAAACTACTGGAACATACATTGTAGTACAGACCTGTCTTACACTCTTTCATTTCCTATATTTCTCCTATATTTTGGCAAATATTTTCACTGTGAGCCACTTGCAGGCCTGTATATTTTATTACGACAATTCCTATATTTCTCCTATATTTTGGCAAATTTCGTCCTATATTTTCACTGTGAGCCACTTGCAGACCTGCAAATGACCAACATCCATTAATCCCACAGATTAGTTCCACCTTAATAGTTTCACATAATTTTTTCTGAGCGGTCTCCCTCACTCTCACGATCCAGTACATATCTATTTTCCAGGAGTGTGATCATCACTCTCCTAGAGAATGTTAGGAGAGTGATTGAGAGAGGTAGTGATCACTCCCCTTGAAAACTGGAGACTGTGATTACTGTGCCAATGTAATGCACATGGTGACCTTATTCAATTAAACTAAATATGTATGCAAACATGGCCGAACAATGATTTATTTGTGATAACCCTACCTACCCATCAAGAAGGCACCTACCCAAATACTTTTTTTGGCATTTCAAGAAAAAAAAAATTGTTTTGGTAGTTTTACACAAATTTAAAAAAAATCCATATACATTTATCCCACCCAGAATAATAAAAAAAAATGGGCGGGGTTTACGCAGTACTGAACCATTCTTGGTTTTGAATTTCGTGTCGCCTTAAATGAAGGACACCATTTTCCAAATTTGTCTAATATGTGATACTAACTTACTATGAGGTAGGAGATGTATACACACACATGCCGAATCACCTAAAATATATTCCTTTATAGTAATTACTAATAGTTTGAGGACTTTATTTTATTTGGGATGTACAATACTTCCTTTGATTTTGCTATCAAATCATTCTATTCCACATCATATGATTTACCCTATAGCATTTGCATAAACTATATTTGTGTCCACCCATTAACTACATTAATTAGAACTGAGTTCCTATTAGTTCCTGAATTGAATTGAATATTGTGGTTGCTTCATTTGCAGAGAGCTTTCCATGGTCTTCATGTCAGAACCCTTACCAGTACTCTCGAGAGCATATCCCCACCCCCCGGGGCACTGCCCCCTCCCCCATCTATCTTCAATACTAACCCACGTCCGACCCTCATATCTTGTGTTTGTATCCAATATATCTTGGCAGAAAGTTGAAATGTGTGAGTAGTCTGCAGTGTTGGTATAATTCTGCCAACCATCAATGAATTTCAGTTTGAAAAACCTAACTGAAAACTACCAAGCAAAGGAGAAAACCAACACAAAAATTTGTAATAAAACTGTTTGTATATGTTTGTTGTAGATTATTGTTCTATGGCACTGTGATGTACCTCCCCCTCCCCAGCAAAGGTGGCCTGCTGACCTGAATATACCAATCGTAGTCAAGAGCAAAGATGTCAAGGTGCGTATTCCATAAAAGTCCCATTTGATTGGACAAACAAATGGATGAAATACAACACTGTGAGGAGATCATGTAGTTCCCTCAACCGACAACACACACTTAAGATATTAACTGTATGAAGGCCCATCAGAGGTGAAAATTAGGAGAAATAATCGAGATATTAGGGTTGGCCTATGGGTAAGTGATTTGTAAACATGATCAGTTTCTTGTCTACAAAAAGGTGTACACACAAGAAAGGCTTCCAGGCATTATTTTTTACCTCTATTAAAAGTTCTCTTACCATCTGTAGAACTCCATACAAAAAAGCCAAATGAAATTTTTTTGGTCAAAGAGATTTGACCTGGATGTAAAGTCTTGTCTTAAACTGGGTACAAGGTCTGGGGTGATATCACAGGACTTGTATAATGACGATATAACCACGACAACTGTCTGGGTTTTCAGGACTGTTGACTTTACGATGAAAGGTCGGCGCTGAACAAACGAAAGGTCACACTTCTTCGACCTCCTAACTATGTACCCAGGCTGACCATATTTGCTCAGGAACGGAGTCGCTAAGTGCGAGTTATCGATGACCTAATTCCTGATGTTGGCGGAGTTAATTGAATCAATGGTCAGCATGGGGCCTGTGTAGACACTCCGAATTAACAGCCTCAGATGATCAAGTGCCTGGGCTTCTCGCTTCCATTTGCCCCAAGAGGACAATATGTCTCTCTGTCCAGTCCCAATTCCAAGCCAGCATTGTTACATGTACATGTATAAGCCTGCCCAGTTATTGAGACCATCTCCGTGAAGTGTTACTGTTCTCCGTGAAGTGTTACTGTTCTCCGTGAAGTATTACTGTCCATTCTGCATTATTATCTCTGTTTCAAGACCAAACACTATGGAATATAAGTATTTACTATGTCATTTAAAAATCCTTTTTACTCAACTCTCAAACTTACTCTCTATCACTTTACATAGGGTAATCTCTCCCATAATTCAATCCATCTATCAAAATTCAATCGCCCCCAACTTTAAATATTTGAAATAACAAAGAAATAGTAGATCTGCATGATTTTGAACCATTTTGTCCACTTCTTGTTCTAATAAATTTGATCACCCCCAAATTTTATGGTGAGAAATTTCACTTCCTGTGATTGAATGATTAGAGGGATTACTTTTCAAGATGATATTAAACGTGTGTACACCTAATAAAAAGTTTATTGATTAAACTGTCTAATGATTCAGTGATAGGAAGTGTAAATGCCCGCTCCTTCCATCATTCTTACACCAACAGTTCATCTGGTCATAAACACATTGCTGTAAACTTTACCACAAAATTTCAGTTGCATAATTTCAAACCGTTCATCAGTTTCCCGACCATATATAGCAGCCTCAGCATGGTAAGGCCTGTATGACTGAATGAATGGTGGTTACTTGTTTTGGCTTCATTTATCTCAAAATGTGTGGAAAAAATGTGATAGAATGGAATTTGTATTAGTCAAAAGTTGCACTTCTGTTATTGTATAGTTGCCGATAATTACTCGCAATCATCCATATGATGTTTGCAAAAGAGATTTAAGCGCCAATTTCTCCACATATGGATGTTGTTGTTGTACTGTATTTGGTGTTCGGCTGATCAGTGTTCAGGATAATAGGAATTGTGAACACTCTCCAATGTTCTGGGACATGTAGGCACTGTCGTGATCAGTCCAATACAATGGGTGACTGACAGCCTTTCTTTTATTATTTGGATGTTTGATTGGGCTGTACAGTCCCATTGGTAACGAAGTCAAGTGCAGGTGCAGAAATCTTCCTCCAGAACGACCATTGGAAAATTGGAGATTTTGAGAAAATAAAGAACTGACAAGCACACTCACCAGTATAAATGAATTGCTCGTGTTTCAAGGCACAAAATAACACCACCCACACATCTGAGCAACTCTATGTAAAGTTCCACGGAGACAACAAACTTTCACATTTTCCAGAGCACCGAAAATCCGTCCAAAAATTGTGTCTATTGCTTCACACTAAAGCATTATGGGAAGTAATCACACGACCCCTCGTGTCACATGGTGTACACAAACGCACGTGTACAGAAAGAGACCTTTCAAAAATTACCAAAAAGCGAGCACAAATCTTGTGCGTTAGTCAGGTAATTTGAGAAGACCCCGTATCTCAGAGTATCACATGATTCGTTCACACGTGTCGGTGTGTGCCTACGTCACTTCCCTTCATGTGCCAAAGTAGAGGCCGCCTAATTTTTTTACGCTGATCGAACAAGACTTATCTGCCTATGGCTTAATGAGAGATCGATAGATGCCTGTAATGTGCCATTTTGTGGATCTAAGCTGCACGGATACATTCAAACTGGTCAGTAATCATGTCAATTAATTATTGCGTCACAATTTGACAATTTCCGAGGTCCGAAGCCCTGCCCTTTGAAACAAGATGGCAGCCTATGTGACTGTGATACGGACATGGTAGACATCAACATATCAAAGGAGGACGTATTCCAGTCACATTATATTGGACTATGTCGTGATATGACTGAAAAAATGTTGAAAACGATGTTAAATCCTACTCACTGATCCATCTAAAGGGACTTCTCCAGATAATCATTTAGAGCTTTGAAATAGTACCACAGTGGAGATTAAAAGGGAAGATTTGTTGTTTGTTTTCAGACAATCAGTTCACGGTTCTATCCCCATGAAGAGATCCAGACTGATGCTGTGCTGGGTCTAGATGAAGACACCCTTCTTAACACAGATGAGGTAAATAACATAGCTATAGTCCATTATGTAAGGCCACACCAATTGAGGTCACACCAGAAAATAACTTAAGAAAAACTGAACGCATTTTCTTCAAATTTGGTATGTGGGTACCTCGCCTTGAGATCTCGCTTGGGATTGTTTTTTCACGCTGATCCGCCTTTAGGTGGCAGCACCTGTGTGGGCCAAGTTAAAATTTTCTTCCAAGACAAGTTTTCGGGAAGAACGGATTCTTCTCAAATTTGGTATGTAGGTACCTCGCCTCTTGATTCTCCATAGAGTACACTCAACATTGATTTAAGCGGACTTTCAACATGATGACAAAGGCCAGCAGGCAGGCAGTTTGATGGCTTTATGTAACACCGAGTGAATTTGAATTGTAGGCTGACAGCAGACAGACTTTAAGATTCATTTAACACTAACTTCATTTCAAATGCTGCTAAATTCTCTGATCGCCTTTTCAATCTGGCCATTTGGTTCCATTGAACGCTTGTATGTAATATAGCTGATGATTTCTGTACCGTCTATTGATGTTTCAGTACACTGATTCCTTTGTTGATGGTTACCAAATTCACATCTAAAATTATGTTCTGCTACTGTCGTGAATTGGTTGTGATTTAGCACTAAACTTGGATATAAAGGCAGCCTTTTTAAAGAAATCTTTATCTACACCAGATCAGTTAGCAAAATGCTATGATCCTGTCAAGTTTGGCATTTCAATAAAAATGTAAGGATTCAATCAAACTTATGTATCTTACAGCTGTACCACACACTAACAAGTATTAAGTAATGAGAAATATTATTTTTATTCAGGTGGATTTTGCCTTTGCGGTATGGCAGGAGTTTCCAGAGCGTATCGTGGGCTACCCTGCCCGTAGTCATTATTGGGACGAGGTGAAGAACAGATGGAGTTATAGTTCTAAATGGACGAATGATTACTCCATGGTACTGACGGGGGCCGCATTTTATCATAGGTGAGTATTATAGTCTTCTTACATCATGCTCACATAATCCGTGAATAAACTACCTCAACCCCCCCAAAATCTTCACAATCGATTTAAATAAGATTTCTCACCAGTTTTCCCCATCTTGGGGTGAGATGAAAAAGCTATTCAAAACCTGGGGTTGACCATCCAGATTTTGATCACATATTTCATATGTAAACTAACCCTACTTTTAAACATAAGAAAGATACGTGAAACTGAGACTGAAAAAGGTAGACTTTGCGAAAGACTTTTCATTATGAAAAATCATAAAGAACCTTTATAAAAACTCTCTCATTGGCTTTTGTCCATTATCCAATGAAAATACCAGATTTTTTTTTGGAAATTTGAATTGACCAATCAAATGTTTTGAAGCTGGAAGATATCCCATATGTTCTGGAGTTTCTATTAGAATACATTGTATTATAACCATACATTCAATTTCCTCTGTATAATCTTGCTTATATCGTTATTCTTTTCTCTCAACAGGTTCTACCACCATGATAGTTACATTATTATTTTCTTCTCTCTCTCACAGGTATTATAACCACTTGTACAGTTCGTCTCTCAATCATCTGCTGATAAAAACCGTCGACCAATCACGAAACTGTGAGGACATTCTCATGAACTTTCTAGTCAGTCATGTGACAAAGCTTCCACCAATCAAAGTGACTCAGAGAAAGTCGTTCAAAGAGGCCATGTTGATAGGCAACTCTCGTCCTTCCTCGTGGCTCGATGCTGACCATTTCTCTCAGAGGCAGGTCTGTGTGAACACGTTCGCCACGATTTTCGGTTACATGCCACTAGTGCGGACCACAATGAGGCTCGACCCCATGCTCTTCAAAGATCCCGTCTCAATTCTGCGAAAACATTACAGGAAAATAGAAGAAGTGAACATTGTGTGATGACTTGGGTGGAAATATTACCGGGAAATAGATGATTACTGGAAGATTCTGTAAGAAAGATTACTGGAATATGGATGCGACTGTTCTGCTGCTATCTGATTGGATTAAAACATAACCTTGAGATAGACTTGTAGGTAATGCAGCACAGAGAGCTGATTCTGTGGAAAAGCTGGCAGAGAACGTGGGGTATATGACTTGTGATCCTATGAGGTGAAAATGCTAGAAAAACAGTAGCTCAGCGATATTGGTACCAGACACTGGCGAATGGACCGCTATGTTACAGAATCATCACCTTTGACAGTTAAGGTAGCAACTTTGTCAGCTCTGTATGCGGTCTTGACAGAAATAAGAAGTGTAGTTGTTGTAACAATGGCTACACTCTGCCAAGGCTGTGTACAGAGGTTAAAGATATAACTGCTTTGGCTATCAAAGAATAATGGGCACCAAATATTTTGGTTTAGATATTTCGAGAAGGGATTTCTCAAATGAATGACAAATTGCCATGGTTTCGAGGATGTAATATCCCATTCGAAAAAAAACAACAAATTTACATATTTGAATGTAAACATTGATGCATTAGAAAGGAAGATACCATTTCTAGACAAAAGGGGTATTTAAGTTGGAACATGCCATTTTCAGACTAAGGGGGGACACCCTAAGTCTTGTTTTTTTTACAGTATTCCTGCCAGATGTTGTTAATATTGCCACATTGTTCAGACTATTAAATTCAGTTTGTAGAATTCATCAGGCAGGAAGGACCATAATATTCCAGATTTATTGCTGTGGAAATAAAAAGAATTGACAATCTTTTAGTAAATGAGAGGAGATACATTTTGTAAATATATATATATATATATATATAGTGTATGCTCAACAATCGAGGGACAATGGGAGAATTCTTATAAAGGTTTGAAACAGAAATCCATGGTGTCAATTATGTGCAGATAGTTCAGAGGGAAGGAAATAGAATGGATGGATACGGATTCTTTCAGTGTGTTAATCAGTCGGCCCGACTGGACAAGAGAATCGAGGTACATGTTTGTATGTTGGACTGTGTGTATGTACTATGTATGTATAGATCTAAATGTTTATCCGACGAGTTTGGATCAATGTCTTAAAATCTGCCATGTTGATGGGGGGTGTTGCAGTGTGGGCTGAAATGCTGGAGATGGGCCTTCATAAACAGGTTTGGAGTGTTGAGGAGTATTAATTGTCTAAGAATGCATTATGCTGGTGATAAGGTAATCACTCAAATCACATGAAGTGAATTTTTCTGCTATAAAATCATGGGGTGATCAAATTTATTAGAACAGGAAGTTGACAAAATGGTTCAAAATCATCAATATAATCCATTATTTAAATATGATAGAGAGATTGGATTATTTGAGGGATGAACATAACCCAGATCCTCTGTTTGAGACCAGACACAGAAACAGCACTGCCATGATAATGCTGTGTTTGAGACCAGACACAGAAACAGCACTGCCATGATAATGCTGTGTTTGAGACCAGACACAGAAACAGCACTGCCATGATAATGCTGTGTTTGAGACCAGACACAGAAACAGCACTGCCATGATAATGCTGTGTTTGAGACCAGACACAGAAACAGCACTGCCATGATAATGCTGTGTTTGAGACCAGACACAGAAACAGCACTGCCATGATAATCCTGTGTTTGAGACCAGACACAGAAACAGCACTGCCATGATAATGCTGTGTTTGAGACCAGACACAGAAACAGCACTGCCATGATAATGCTGTGTTTGAGACCAGACACAGCACTGCCATGATAATGCTATCCTCTGTTTGAGACCAGACACAGCACTGCCATGATAATGCTGTGTTTGAGACCAGACACAGCACTGCCATGATAATGCTATCCTCTGTTTGAGACCAGACACAGCACTGCCATGATAATGCTGTGTTTGAGACCAGACACAGCACTGCCATGATAATGCTATCCTCTGTTTGAGACCAGACACAGCACTGCCATGATAATGCTGTGTTTGAGACCAGACACAGCACTGCCATGATAATGCTATCCTCTGTTTGAGACCAGACACAGCACTGCCATGATAATGCTGTGTTTGAGACCAGACACAGCACTGCCATGATAATGCTATCCTCTGTTTGAGACCAGACACAGCACTGCCATGATAATGCTATCCTCTGTTTGAGACCAGGCACAGCACTGCCATGATAATGCTGTGTTTGAGATCACAGCACTGCCATGATAATGCTATCCTCTGTTTGAGACCAGACACAGCACTGCCATGATAATGCTATCCTCTGTTTGAGACCAGACACAGCACTGCCATGATAATGCTGTGTTTGAGACCAGACACAGCACTGCCATGATAATGCTATCCTCTGTTTGAGACCAGACACAGCACTGCCATGATAATGCTGTGTTTGAGACCAGACACAGCACTGCCATGATAATGCTATCCTCTGTTTGAGACCAGACACAGCACTGCCATGATAATGCTATCCTCTGTTTGAGACCAGACACAGCACTGCCATGATAATGCTGTGTTTGAGACCAGACACAGCACTGCCATGATAATGCTATCCTCTGTTTGAGACCAGACACAGCACTGCCATGATAATGCTATCCTCTGTTTGAGACCAGACACAGCACTGCCATGATAATGCTGTGTTTGAGACCAGACACAGCACTGCCATGATAATGCTATCCTCTGTTTGAGACCAGACACAGCACTGCCATGATAATGCTATCCTCTGTTTGAGACCAGACACAGCACTGCCATGATAATGCTGTGTTTGAGACCAGACACAGCACTGCCATGATAATGCTATCCTCTGTTTGAGACCAGACACAGCACTGCCATGATAATGCTGTGTTTGAGACCAGACACAGCACTGCCATGATAATGCTATCCTCTGTTTGAGACCAGACACAGCACTGCCATGATAATGCTGTGTTTGAGACCAGACACAGCACTGCCATGATAATGCTTTTGTATCATCTGAGACCCAGGAAATAATAATGTAACATCCCATCTTCAGGGCTGTGCCACTTGATCTACGGGTGACGAAGTGCTTGTCGTGATATTTTAAAGGTTTATTTGGGTTATTTCTCAGAATACTTTTTCAATCAAAATGTAAACAGAACACAGTACAGGTTGACTCAGGACACACCTCCAGCGAGCATCTCTTTGACCTCACGCGACAGCTTGGCATATGACCTCGCGGAAGCATTCAGTAACTTTTCATGGTCTTTTCGAATGTTGGGAAGTAATTTTCAGTGTCGGTGAAACTGATAAATTTCAAATTTCCGCGAAATATACATTTGAAGTGGAAATATTTAATTTGAGAGCTGGTGTAAAAAATGATAAGATTGTTTTAAAAAAAATTTATCCAAGTGGTTTTCTCTGTGTCAAAAATGGAGTGTTCCGGAGTGTAAACAAAGTTGGCAACTGTTGATTTTGAGGCGGATTCGTCGGGGGTCCAAATAAAAAGTAAAATTTTAAGCCTTTCATTCATAACATGGAATAGAAATTTTGCAGGACATCCTGATCCAAACATCTTCTTCATTAGAAATTGTAAGGAGATACATGTATGATCTAGAGTTTCATAGGTAGTCGCAAGAACCATGCCGAGAACTATTCGCCACCGATAACTTGTTCCATGCCTGTAGATCACTGGTACATACATCGCCTTTATTTCCAGATTAAGTGGGAATAGGACCAACACAGCTGACTAACCAAATTACCCCAGTCCTGGCTTCAATGACACTCTTTTGCTGGTTTGGAGTCATGTTGGCTTGGAGTATCATGATGAGTTTTAGAGTCATATGAGTGAAATAACCTGGAGTGTCTCCTACATCTCCCCCTCCCCCCCCCTAAGTTGATGCTACATTTGGGGTTCTTATACTTAAGTGGATTTTTACATTGGGTCATTAAAGTAAATATAGATGAAGTACAAAATAGATGTAAAGATGAACTTATGTTTTTCATATTTCTCTCAATGTCTCGCTGACCAGACTCCAAGCCATTGGGAAGAAATCGGCAAAGGATTGACAAGGGCTAGGAAAATTTGGTTAGTTGGCTGTGGAATGAAAGTCCAATCCGAAATTTGCACTACAAGTATTTGCACGGGTCTTTGAAAGGTGCCACTGGAGAGAACAAAGAAGAGCCTGTCAGTGCACTGAGCTGTTGTTCATATGAAATCAGTTTGCCTTATCCATTAACCCAGGATGATATTTTGAACTGGTGATAGCTGGCATAATTTTATACATACATGTATGTACTATATTTTTCCTGTATTTGAAGAAAGTGTCATTATGTTTAGAATAATGTATAATTTTGCAAATGTTACATGAAAATATACCACCTATCACCAGTTGAAAATATCCTGTGTTAATAGATAGGGCAAAGTGAATGTACATGAGCCTGCAACTGGAATCACAGGTCAGTGCACAGACAGCTTCTCTGTTCTCTGTCGCACTAGTGGAGAGCTGCACAAATAGTTTGTGCAAATTTTGGATTCCCTCTCAACAGGTCTGAGAGAACTACAAAAGGGAGGTAATAAAGGTCCTTTTTGCTTAATAATAACTTCATAACACTCGAAACTCTTCAGGGTAATTATCTTATATATTGTTACATGTTGTTTCCAATGAAAGGGTGCATACATGTAGTGTAATTGGTAAAGCGGTAGTAGCGTGATTTTAATTGTTCGGGTAACAAACAAACATTTACCAAAAGATTTTCAAGTCTTGTATTTCTTGTAGGGACCAATATTGTCAGATTCTTCAATTCGGTCTAGTGAACAACATTAATATGAGAAATGACCGAGATGACGTCAGATAATGTGACCAGGTGTCCATGACGTCACATTAGAAGCCGTCCTAGTGTAATAAAAGTTCTAAGATCGAGTATGACGTTGCAAAGCATCATGCCCGGAATGCCAATATGCATTTTGTGACGTCATCTCGGGCACTGGAGTCAAGTGCAGGTGCCACATTTTTCAGAGAAGGTCAGAAGTGTGATTTCGATGCTCGTGATATTAAAAAATTAGGTCACAGAAAAACGTTCACCATAGTTGATCTCAACTACTAAATAGCTTTTATCGAAATGTTATTTGCTGAATATTTTCAAAATGACGCTACTACCTCTTTACTAGAGAACAAAACGATGACAATTTGTTTTTTTCAATTCCATTCGATGCGGATATATATGTCCATGGTCATAATGGCGGATTTCTCTTCATTCGAGGCCCTCCAGCTTAGGGCAGCATGGTTTACCATACCATGTTTGTCTGGCACAGGAGGTAGATTAAAGTATCAAACAGATTGGGCTCCCTGAGGATCCATTGTGATCAGTGTCTGTAGAGCCTAATTTTCAAAATTCAAATTTGTTTGTAGTTGTTAGGTTTTTGTTAGGATTAGGGTATGTTTGTTTGGGTCATCGTCGCCGTGTGACCAATAAGGTTAGGTGCGACGTTAAAATTCAAACAACCAACCAACCAATCTTCATTCGAGTTATTGGACAAAAATGACATTTTCTACCTCCCATTTTAGAGAGGTGGTTCTCTCTAACCTGCTCCAGGTTATATCTAGATGGTCCCATTGACAGTGTTTGAGATACATTTGAAACATCATGATACAACTTGTACCGTTGTGATACCTGTAACATTACATGGGTTTTGCACCAGGGTTTCATCTGATACGGATAACATTGTTTCTATATGAATATAGGCCTACATGTGTTGGTACAAAAAATGGTTGTGCATAACATCAGAAGTTCATAAAATACAGATGAACTTCTGATAGCATTTAATGTGAATGGTCGAGGTCAAATTGAAAATAAGTCAAGGTCGGGATATGAGGTACGTCAAGGTCACACAGTTGCCAGGGAATATTCAGACCAGAGTGTGGATGGTTGAAAACCCTTTCAACTTTTCCGACTGATTGGCTTGTATTTGATATCTAGTATTGTGCTACTGTATAAGATGACTGGACTGTTCAAAGTTTGGATGAGTAATAGTCAACTGAAAAATCAGGAGTTTTCATTCGACATTAAAAAAAAATGTCAAAAATTTCATAATGGTGCTAAAAATTGAGAAAAATGTTGAAATTATGAAGTTGATAATTTTGAGTGTTCACTTCAATAATTACAGACATAGCTGTCATTATTACTGTATATGATATCATGTGTAAGTTACAACTTATAATTGTTACCATGGTTAAAGTACAGAGGCTAGCATTTAAATTACATACTGTGTTTATCAAGTCAAAATTCAATGTCTGAAATATTTTACAGAAACTGTATTTAAGCCAACATATTTTTAATCTTTTTAAATAGAGGTACTATATGCCAAATTTATTTCTACACACACTGTACTGCTTGTTGCCCTGTATGAAGCTTAGCTTGTTTTTTTTTTTTTTATAATTACTTTGCCCAGTCATTAGGCCACTTCAATTCAGTCTTTGCATAAAATTCAGGTTAATTAAATCCTTTAACAATAATAAACTGCTGGTCTGATAGCACCGACAGGTGCGTTGAGACCATCTCTGACTGCAGTCTGTTATTCAACTATTGATAACTGGACTATTACAATCATCTGGTCCGTCATTCATAACTCAGCCGTCGTCCATTAAAGAATATCCGCGTCTATAATCCAAAGACCTATTCCATATTCCATATAACAGTTTTAGCACCAAATTCAGAAGGACAATCATAGTATTCATTCCTGCAAGAGAGAAGCGGTCAACAGTTTTCGACCTAAAGTTGCCAAAATTATCATAAATGTATCCATAGTGACCATTTTTTGATCCATATATATATATCCTATTCACACCAGTTATCAATAGTTTAAAAACCGGCCCCATGTCAAAGAGATGGGAGTCAGTGAGTGAATGAATGAACCACCGTCAAATCATGTCTCATTGCACTTGGCTGCATCACATGAGGAGCTCAATCAAAATGGAAAGATTTGAGCAATTTTTCTTGATTTTTGGAGGATTTCCAGAAAATTAAAATTAAAATACACAAGTTATATAAATCTAGTTGATGAACGAAAATTATCAATTAGCGCCAAAGTATTCGTGAAAAGCCATATGGATGAGACTTATTGTACACACTACAATAGGCCCTTTGTTCATCTGCAAGCCTCCTTTATGTTGATAAGCAATGCAGTAACATTGTGCTAGGGTATGTTACCCTGAACACATTATGTCACGATTCTTACAATAACAAATTTTCTGTATTTATCAGCACAGATGCATTTTCGCACTGAACTTTTATCTTGATTAGACTTGTAGGATGAGTTTTAGACTATATTCGGTGTCACCTTCGTTGCTAAATGGAATTATTATAGACAATTTTAACCACCATGCATTATATGAACTTACAATCAGCCACAAATTCCGTTTAAGCATCACTGAGTTCTATTAGTGTTGTGCCAATAAAATTTGATTAATTTTCTGGACTATTTTTTGTGAGAGCATAATTTAGCCATAATCAAAATCATAATCAGCTCTCCAAACAGCTTATCATTGAGAGTGGTATGCAAGGCTGTCTAATAACGTTTCACTGAAGATAAAATGGCAAGTTTTGGCAACATTTAACCCTACTCCAATATATGTCCTGTCATGGGTAAAAAAACCCGCAAAATTAATGATGCACCTACTGGTGTAAAGCAAAGATCATGCATCAGGAAAGACAAGAAATGTTGAAGGACCCAACACAATGTAGCGGGGAAAGGCTGCACATTTCTCGGCACTTCTGGCCAATGGAAATATTTAGGAGACGGGGCCGACTAGAATGGAGAAAACATTAATCATAGTTCACAGTTGAAAAAAATACACGTTTCATAGATGTAATTAAAAAAATCAGTTCAATCACGGCTAACGAGAATAAATCAAATCATGTTTTACGTAAAAATAATAACTTGTTTCACGTACCAGTTCAGAAAAAAGGCGAATCACCGCTCAATGTATACCACCCTCATAATTATATGGGGAGAGCAGCTATACGGTAAGGTCTATAATAAATCAATCGATCATCGAAAACTTGGCCAACATCCTGTACATTAACCAATTGTAAAGTTTTCAAGAATAAGAGCTGATTTTGTTTTGGAATCTGCTTCTAAAGTGTGTCTTGAATTGATGAAATTGTTTTAGACGTTGCCATACTGTTGGTGGAGTTGTGCGAGCCCGATTCACTGCTGGGGAAATTGGGGACAAAAGTGTTGTTTCGCAACTAGAATGCCAAACAAAGTAGATTGCTTCTGGGACTCGACCCTCATAAAAAAATGCTGTGAATATTTATTTCTCTAGTGGATGAGGATTCCATTACAATGCCTGTACTTTGATGAAAAAAAGGAAATTTTCTTCAAAATGCCTCAATAGTTTTCTGGTACTGAAACTCAGAAAATCTAATAGAAATCAGGGGTCACCAGGCAATACTTAAAGACAGAAGGATGACAACATTGCCATAAAGTAAAAGTTAGCCCAATTTCGCCAGGTCTGTTTGCTGGCATTCCTTCATTGCGGTCGGATTGCCTTGGAGAACACATCGAAAATCTTTTCACAACTGTATTCTTTTTCTATTCAGTTTCTTTCTGATATCCATAATTTAGTAGATTCTCACAAACAAGTGGGTTAGATGTAAAATTGGATTTGTCTGAAACATTTTTAACAACATTTTCTAAAACTGGATGCCTCACATTACAAAATATTCAAGGATGAGGACGAAACTTGATCAAGGGAGATAACTTCGCTGGAAAGTGTTGACACGGATGGTTCAGAAAGAGCTCTGTACTAACCAGAAACAAGACCACTCTGTTGAAGCATAAAAGTAAAACATAATACATTTTGATGTTTAGCTGTAAAATAGAGGCAAAGATGCATCAGATATAGAAATGTATCTATATACCGTACATATTTGTAAATGTATCATCAAAACAGCCAGCTCTGAATGTGGCCCAAATCAGTAGATAAATTGTCACAGAAAATAACTATTTTTCTATGTTGCCATGTTGTTTGGCGTCCACCTGCCTGTACACAGACATCTGGGGGCCGTCTGCACACAACACATTCAATGGTGTATACATTTTTATATATTCGCCAAATCAAAGTTATCACATTCAGACAAATTCACACATTGGAAATTAATTTTGATTCTGGAACAAATTTTGTGATAGGTTTGTAGAAGTTAATCATTATGCACATTGCTCCTATATAGCCATTTATTCATGTACAGGTATTATTGCAAAAATATTGCCTGCATTTTTTGTTTTTTTTCTCTCGTGTACTTTTTGATGTATTTGAGGTCACATGTGTCAAAGTCAATGTTTTTTGCTTCATTATTGCTTAAAATTCAGTTGAACACCGGATGAAATTTATTAATGGCCCCCCTGGATGATGCTGATAATTGTAGTGTAGCAACACATTTTTATTTGTTATAGATGCTTGTTTCCTTTTAAATTATATGTTCACCTGCATTTTCTGATTGTGAATAGTCAAAGGACCATCCATAAGTTACCATTATAAGCAGGGAATGTATGGATGGTTCCCGTTTAAACAGTCCTGTGTGTCTTTCTAATTTATGTCTGTTAAGCGTACCATAAAAAATTATATTATCAGCCTGGTTATACAATGTATGTATTATATGTAAACAATGTAAATTTATGAATGACTTTCCTGACCAGAATCTAATGGTATGAAAATCTGCTTTTATATCGACAAAAATAATCAATTGTACAAAGCAATTAAGAATAAATACTTGTCCTTTATATAATTATGTTGTGTTTTCATCCATTTGCTTGGTCTCCAAAGAGACATTCATTGTTCATTGTCAGAGACTGTTGTATTACCTGCAATGCGGACAGACAGACAGATGGATGGATAAACGGTGATGGACCAAAACACATTCAATTGTTGGATTGTTGGCCAATAGTTTGCAATGTAAATTTACATGGTCTTTCATGACAGAATATCCTAAAATTAACAATTGGGGGGTCATGCTCTAGCAGCCCTTTATGTAATAGTTACCACCTGAGACTGAGGGATTCAAGCTGTATGAACACTCGCGTCCGTGCAATTGCACACCGAGGTCGCGAAGCGACCGAGGTGCGCAATTGCACGGACGCGAGTGTTTATACAGCTTGAATCCCGAGGTCGAGGGTGGTAACTGACTTACACAATGACTGTATTATTCAACACGAGGGATTCATTTTTCTACAATTACCCGATTGACGATGGACTTTGCATGAGTGAAGGTGTTCCAAATTGAAGAGCACGGCTGTGAAGATAACCAGAATAAATGTTGACGATATCATTTTGAACAAAATACTGGAAAGAAGAGACAGTTTTGTTATGATTATACTATTATCATAAGTTTACGATAAAACAATACTGTTGACATAGATGTATAAATAGCTCTTTTTTGCATTTATCATTTAATGTTTGCAGTAAATGGTATTTCCTGTTAAATTTCGTAGCCAGAAGGGTACAATAAATTGAGGCAGTTTTAATCTTAGTATTGTTGGGCTGTATTGTGGGCTTCGCGACCTCTGTGAACAATGCACTGCTGCAAGTGTTTTACAGGCAAGGCTTTGGTGTAAGACCTCCCATTGAAAAGGTAATATCCTGGACAAAAGACTGACAATACAACTTGCAGCAGATCCTTTGTCAATCATATTTCGTGAGTCTTACACCAAATCATTTTAGTTTTAGCTAAAAACCCAGGTCAAGGTTATTAACTATCTTCTTCAGCTGTGACGGTGTAAACTTCGGTTTTCGTATTACAAGAAGGACGACCTGGTGACGAAAACTTCCACAACCCGTTTGACTGGTCCGTAACTCTCATGTTATTTGCGCTGAAAACTTACCTCACTTCCACTCTTTGCATTTCTTGTCTACATGAAATACCACAGTAAGAATTTAAATGACACAGTTATCTCCCCTGCTAGTCACCTGATAGCATAGCTACCCACAATTCCACTTCCTCCTTGTTCTACTGCTTCGTAGGGCTGGAAGTAAACATTGTCAACTCCGTGAAAAAGTGCCTTTTCTAGCGAAACTACTCACAGTTGGATTACCTCAGACGTCTGATTTCCTGCAAGAAGTCCTTTGGGAAGTATTCTATAAGTTATCAGCGTAAAAATGGCTCAAAATATGTCTAAATTGTCATGCATGTCTTGTGGAGGTGACAAACCTAGTTATGACCGTCACTCAACGTGTCCGCCATGCCGCCAGGGAAGAATCTGTACATGGGACACGGCCTGTGAAGAGTGTATTGTGTGGGCGCCCGGCATATTCCAGGTGTATCTAGCCGGTTCTCTGGCAGCTAACGAAGGAAATAATGTTGTTATGCCTACCAATCTCGCCAACGAGACATATGTAGCACAGTCTCCTCATACTAGTGTAGGCGAGGAGTCTAGGGGGCTTGTTAGTTCTGTAGCTGGGTCTACATTAGTCAGCCTATTGAACGTAAATAAAGATAAACAAACGCCCCCCCCCCCGCTCACGATGCTTCCATTTCAGACCAGGCGAAGGGTCAGTCAGGTAAGACAACGACCCGGTTGGTACAGGTGGAAGGGATAATCGAAGATTTGGAGTCTGGCACTACGACGACTGTGGACGTGGAGATTCCAATTGAGCGGACGCCTGGATACGACGATGAAGGGAGATCGGTAACGGATCCAGGCTTAGCGTGGGAAAGCCAGGGGACTCCGATCTCTCGATCGGGGTCAACTTATGACTACGAAAACTTAGGCAGCACTAGTGAAGGGCCTAATGTTAAGTTTTCATTTGGATCCGGGGTTGGGAAGATACCTTCCTCGACGCTGTCGAGGCCTGGACTTCCCGGTCGCTCAGTTATGCCTGTAACTGCTGCTTCCGGTTTGTCTGAATTTTCCCAACCTGCTTCCGGTTACTCTGGTGGCCTTCCTCGTCCCCTTGCCGAGACGTTTGTGTCTACGAGCCTTCTGGGCCACCAGAGATTAAGGTTCCCGCAACAACGGCAGTATGGTATGTATTCAGGTACCTATGATATGTCAAATTTTTTGCCTGTGTCTGAGTTGCGTTATCAAGAACCCTCAATCAGATCAGGTCAAATTATGCGGCATCCGGTTGCTGGTCTACCTTCGCCCTTGCGTGGCTTAGGTCAGATATCTGCTTCCGGGGGTGTTCGTGGTACGGGACCGGGATTATTACGTATGATGCGTCCTCCTATACGTGCTTCCGGTTTACGACCTCGTATGCCAGTTCACCGACCTTTACAGTGGCCGTGCTCACGTCCAGCTGGAGGGTCCTTGAGTGTGAACACACCTCGTCAGGCCTTGCTTCCGGTCCACTCTCAAGTGACTGATCCCACATTGGCTGCCATACTGCGCGGTATGGAACAGCAACGTGAGGAAATGAAGGAATTGAGAGAGATGATGACCAGTCAATTCCGGAGTAGTACGCCACTGCTTCCGGTTGTGACTGAACAGTCTAGGAAACCGGAAGCTAATTTGTCGAGGACTATCCCTTCCAATACTCCCTCCTGGCAGGAAGCCCCGGAAGCTATGGAAGTGGATAGGGACCAGTACGGTAGATCTGAATTGAATGAACCTACCAATACTGATCCGGATGCTAGGAAATATTATGAGCTTATTTCCGGCATCTATGACTTAATTCCTGATATGCAGCTTCCGGTCCCGCATGCGGGGGATATTGAAACTGAATCAGGAGAGTCAAATCGGGTTACGAGATCGGCTACCACGCTTCCGGTCTCAACTGCTATACATTCTATTTGCCACTTGTTCCATAGAACTTTAGCAGAACCCGTTACGCAGGAGGAACGTGCAGTAAGGCTGAGACCTAAAGCTCGCTTCCGCCCTGCAGGATCTTCTGGTCCGTTCCCAGTACAGAAGCCAAACATACGAAGTTACGGCGTACATAACTCACCGTTTAGCTTCCGGTCTGCAGAGGTGAACGGCGACTTTCAGTATTTATGTCCTAGCAATACTAAAGTGCCTAGTAATCCAGATGTTCCTTGCACGAACAAACAGGCCGCAGTACTTGAGGAAACTGCTCGACAAGGAGTGGCGATTACGAATCACCTCGATTGGTTTCTTAAAGCCATAAAGGATGGTTTATTCTCGCTGTCGGGCGCGGACAGTCAAGAACAGTTACAGGAGGGTATAAACCTCGTTCTTGACTACCAGAAGATTGCTTCCGGTGCTGTAGAAGATTTACTGGTACACAATGCCTACCTATCTTCTATGCTAGTGTATTTAAGGAGAAAGGCCTTCATTCCTTTTATGCATAGTTACACACCGGAAGCTGTAAAGAGGAGTCTACTAGAGACATCTACGGCTCCTTCTTTACTGTTTGGTGATGCTGTTGCCGAAGTTCGACCTGAAATGGATCGTATAGAGCATGACAGGTCAGTTGTTTCCGGTGCTTCGTCTAAGAGACCTATGGCTTCCGGGTCGGGTCCAAAGGCGAAGAAGGCTAAGAAGAACCCGCCTAGTTCCAAGGCTAATAAGGGTGCTTCCAGCCAACAGCAAAGCCAAGCGCCTGCTTCTTTAGAGCCTAGAGTATCTACCTATGGCCATAAGAAGCAGGGTAAGGGGAAATCTAAGCAGTCAAAGAAGGATTCCTGATGTCTCGGGCCGTACCGGGTGGCTTCCGGTATGGCGGGAACACCGAGACATAACGTTTCCAGTTCCCCAGCAACTAGACCTTCCGGTAGGGGGAAGGCTGCAGTTGTTTTGGAGGAACTGGATAAGGATCGGGACGGAAGCGTGGGTCATTCGAACGATCAGATATGGCTATCGCCTATTGTTTGACACGCTTCCTCCCTTGACTGCTCATCCCCTTCCGTCTCGTATACCATTACGAACGGGTCATCTATCAGCGATACAGTCCTCTGTGGACAAGCTGATGGTGAAGGCTGCAGTAATAGAGCTTCCGGTTTGGGACACGTCACCCGGGTTCTATTCGCCGGTCTTTCTGGTCCCCAAGAAAGACACGTCCGAGATGCGCATGGTTATAAACCTAAAGCGCCTCAACAAGGACTACCTCACTCCACCGCCACACTTCCGCATGGAGTCCTTCCGGTCTATCCGGACAGTACTCAGACAAGGGGAATGGCTGACTTCTCTGGATTTAAGGGATGCATACCTGCATATCCCGATACATCCGGAGGACAGGAAGTACTTGAGATTCATGGTCGGCAAACGACGCTTCCAAATTCAAGTGCTTCCGTTCGGCCTGTCCACTTCCCCTTGGGTGTTCACACGAGTGTTTACACCAGTGGCACAATTCCTGCACAGTCTAGGTATAAAGTACCACTTTTATATCGACGACTCCCTGCTAAGGAATGCCTGCAAGGAGCAGTTAATCCTAGACACCCAGTTTGTCTTAAGGATGTTGACTTCTCTGGGATACATCCCACACGAAGAGAAATCAGAGCTGATTCCTTCACAAAGGCGCAAATTTCTGGGGGTGGAATACGATACGCTACGAGCTCTCGCCAAACCCCCAGAAGATCGATGGCAAAAGATAACAGCGAAGATACCTCAGTTCCTCAAGTTATCTCAAGCCAGGGCTTTACACTTTGCTGCGATAATCGGCCTCTTGACGTCAACACAGGACGTAACACCAAGAGGGCGGTTGCAGCTTCGTCCCTTAATGATTTACTTCAATCACGAATGGGTCGAAAGGCAGTTGAATCCGTGGATTCCTATAACACCACTAGTCAAACAATGCCTCCAATGGTGGCTGGATCCACTCAACGTTATGCCAGGTGTGTCCCTACTTCCGTTTCGTCCGTCACATCACCTGTTCACGGACGCATCTATGGAAGGATGGGGAGCCCACCTCGAGTCCAGGTCGACATCCGGGTTATGGACAATCGAGGAACGCTCGTACCATATAAACGTGTTGGAGTTTATGGCAGTGACACATGCCATTCGCACGTGGGTGAGCGTATTGACCGACAAGAACCTGCTAGTTGCGACGGACAACACAACAGTTGTGTCCTACATCAACAAGCAGGGGGGGACGAGATCTCCGCAATTACAAAGCCAAGCGGAAATCTTTTTCGGTCTGTGTTGGGACAACAACATATCAGTGTTGGCCAGACACATCCCGGGGGTACTGAACGTCTTAGCGGATTCGCTTTCACGACGGAATCAGATAATTCCCACGGAGTGGCAACTTCACCCAGACATACTAAAACAAATAGCTCATGTCTGGGAGATGCCACACATAGATCTGTTCGCCACTCGGCGCAACAATCTACTGCCCCTGTTCATGTCGCCGGTCCCGGATCCGTCGGCATATGCAGTGGACGCACTATCGCAGGACTGGTCAAGGATGGTAGCATATGCGTTCCCTCCTCCAGCTATCCTAGCGAAGGTACTTCAGAAGATCCGCGAACACATGTGTGTCGTTTACCTGATTGTTCCGTGGTGGCCAGCAAGGCCGTGGTTCCCGGAACTACTGGATCTTCTGGTAGATGTACCAAGACAGCTTCCGGTATGGCACAATCTACTGCGCCAGCCCGGAACGTCGATATTCCACAGCCAGCCAGGACTGTTCCACTACCACGTGTGCAAGTGCTCAAGCAGCACTTCGCTCAGGCGGGATTTTCAGCGGAGGTTGGGCGCCGAATGGCACAATCAATTCGACCGTCCTCTTCCGCTGTATACAACTCAAAGTGGGCAATCTTCGATCTTTGGTGTGGAGAGAGGGATATCAATCCATCCTGCGCCACTATCCCTGAAGTAGCAGAGTTTCTATTGTATCTGTTCAGGGATAGGGGCCTGGTGCCCGCTACGGTAGAAGGTTATAGGGCAGCTATTGCTCAACCTATTCTACTGGGTACTGGGATTAATCCCTCGACTGATCCAAATTTATCTGCACTAATCAAGTCATACAAGATAACTGGTCAGTCGGCTGTTCCGAAATTACCTAAGTGGGACTTAGCCTTAGTACTTCGGCAATTAGGAGAGCCACCTTTCGAGCCAATAGAAGCTATTGAGCTAAAATATTTATCATACAAAACTTCGTTTTTGTTGGCTCTTGCTTCGGCAGCTAGAGTGTCAGAGCTGCATGCGCTCGATAAAAGGAACATCAGACACTCTAGGAACTGGAGCAAGGTAGTTCTCACAACGGTTCCTGAGTTTGTGGCCAAGAATCAAGCCCTCTACGATTCCATATCTCGAGAGTTCACAATTTCAGCCTTATCTGATTTCCTTTCGTCCGGTCTTGAATCAGACATGTTAATGTGTCCGGTTCGGGCTCTTGCGTGTTACCTGAATCGTACAGAGGAGATCAGAGCGGGAAGGAGGCGTTTGTTTATCCCTTTCGATCCCAAAGCCAAACAAGAAATAAGTAAAAACACTATCTCGAGTTGGCTCAAAAATACGATTCGGCTAGCGTACTCCACGGCTACTGATAGGCAAGCCACGCTTGTAAACGTTTCGGGTCACGAGATTAGGGCATTAGCGGCATCATGGCCTCTATGGACCAACAGATCGGTGACCGACATTATGAGGGCGTGCTATTGGAGGTCAAACACGACCTTTGCCTCCTACTATCTCCGGGACATGACGTTGGCATGTAACGACCTCTATTCCATCGGCCCACTTGTGACCGCACAGCGGGTGTCAGGGGGACCGAGGCCAGCAAGATAGCTACAAAAGTCCGGGCGTACAGTTGTAACCCTGCTTGCGGGTGAGTGCATTTTTTCTCTCGGCCCCTTTCGAAAAAAAGGGGGGGCGTATCTTGCATCTCAGCCTTGAAGTCAGAGTAGCAACAGAGGTTCCCTGTGTACCATAGGCATACAGGTTATTACTGTTGTATGATTTCATGGATCCTCTGTGAGGTAGAAGATCTATGATTTCTACTTTGAACTAGTCACTATGTATGGCATTTATCACTACCACGGATTGTATCAGTTTGCCCACCTACCTTACGGTGGCACTCTATGCAAAGAGTGGAAGTGAGGTAAGTTTTCAGCGCAAATAACAAAAAAAATTTACAAGTAAATTTTCTGTTATTAAGCTAAAACTGCCCGCCCAACCTCCCCGCTATGATACATCCAGACCATGTATCGCAGTGGAACAAGAAGGAAGTGGAATTGTGGGTAGCTATGCTATCAGGTGACTAGCAGGGGAGATAACTGTGTCATTTAAATTCTTACTGTGGTATTTCATGTAGACAAGAAATGCAAAGAGTGGAAGTGAGGTAAGTTTTAGCTTAATAACAGAAAATTTACTTGTAAAAATTTTTTGTTATCGCTACAAAGATTTGTAACTTGACATGAAAATTACATATCCCTATGTCCATACGCATGATCTCATACCAGACCCATAATTAACGGAATGTCTGACAGAAATTCACGTTTACCGGTATACATTTCACTTGCATCGACACATATATGTAAGGCAGTAAATTAATGCATTGCCATATACAGACGCGTCACATTTTGACTGCTTAGGCTGCAATCAACGCTCAGCAGGCGACAACCAAAGAATAGCCCTACATTTACGGCAGTTCCTGTTATAATGTATGTATAGAAGAATACGCCACAGGGCTGGAGTGATTTATTGAACAATGGAAGAGATATTATTTATGGACGTACGACAAAATATTGCTACTTCTCTCGCTGTGCGAGGGGAAATTCTAATGTATTGCTGTGTACTTTTATTGTATACACTTCTTGACTGGTTCGGATTGGTTGAAAAAAATGGATCTACAGCCGAGAAATGTTCACTTTCAACACAGGAGCCGCCGTCCTGTTGAACTCGAGAAGCATGGGCGACAACTCTCGTTCTTCCCATCTTCGCACAGTCGTCCTTTGAAACTATCCGTAGAGGGGAATGTCCGAGTAACTCTCCATTCCTTAAAAATAATGGAGCCGAGGCCCCGACCCACCCACTCACCAAGGCCATGGTTTTAACACCGATACTAGTTTAACTGTCAAAGCAGTACATGTTGTCGTGACGATGATGTCACGATAATGTGTCATTTAAGAAGACATGAAGTTAACATTGTAAATGATGAACTCTGAATTATGCTCGCAGATTCTGCCTGGTGCGCTTGGTCTTACATGCAGGACATTGTGCATATGACAGTAACTCGAACTGTTTATGGTTGAAGATCGACAGATTAGTCGTTTCCGACCTGGTGTGATTCCACCTCGATCAGTCATGCCTATGGGATGGGAGACAACCCCGTTCGAACTCTCAACTCGTAATATGCAAATCCCTCATCCCATCACTAAAGTGATCTGTTTATCTGCCATGTATATAAACGTTTCACAAGCATACTATCATAGAGGAACACGAGTCCCTCATAGCTTAGTAATCTTATGTGGTATACCGGTATATGCGTTATCACAACATTAGTTAATGTATACTGGATAGTGTGTTTCTCTTGAAGCTGGTACAGGCTCTAGCTACCTTAACTCTCCATTCCGTAGAAAGCCAAGTTCGAGCAACTCTCCATTCCTTAAAAATAATGGAGCGTTGGGACAATAGAGTGACGTCACAAGTGTGCTTTAAAGGGTTGTATTGATTACAATTATGTAGGACGAGTGCGAGGTGGGGTGCTCTTGTAAAGGATCAACCAGGTTTATCTGCCATCGGGTGAGGTGTTTTTCTGAAAGAACACCGGAGCACATGCAAAGTCCATTGTCAACCGGGTGATTCAGAAAAAAAATCCCTCGTGTTGCACAATAGAGGCAGTGTGTAAGATTGAATAAATTCTCCCATTTTGTGGTGCCTGATAGTTCACTGCACAGGCCTAATCACGTCACGCAGAGACCTTGTGTTGTCTCCTAAGAATTTGACTTGAATACTTACTAAAATATCGACGAATAAACTGTGAAGAGAATGAAGTGGAGAAAATGCTGTTCATTGAAAAAGTATCCAATTCTGTTAGAAACCCAGTTTGTAAAGAAATCGCCCACCCCCCCCCAACAAATATATCTTGAAATACATTTTCTACTTATCAACTGGGACAAGTAGATTATTTTTGTACTTGTCTCTAACAAATTTCACTTTTCAGAGACTGGCAGATGTGTTATTTTGACCCATGCATTTGGAAGAGCGGTTCAAAGCCATGAATGAAGATGAGCAAGATGGCACTAACTTGCATGCTAGTGTTCTATGTAACTCCAAGGGTAAATATTGATTTGCCTTAATTGAAACTGGAAATAAGCAAACATCATCATAAAGAATTCACAATAACAGCATTCGAGTTATATTAGTGAAACTGTATTTCATAAATAGTTTTACAGAAAAAATGTACAGGAATAAAATATATGGTTTCTTTTAGTGGCATGTAGAAGTAGATAAATAAAACAATTGCTTATGAATAACAACTTCTAGTTATTTCAGGACTCTATTAATAAAGTATATATTTACAGTTCAGTTTTAAACATGGCATTTTATATTCTAGAAGTCTTGTCACACAAATTTGGCAATAACATTCACCCAAGCACGTGGAATGTAATGAAAACATAGAGAATATCTATTCATACAGAAATGTGGTCTATGTAAATTATGAAAGAGAGAATAAGAGTTTCTGGGTACAACAATGAGTAAATAATACACCTGTGATTAATTATTAAAGCATTTATAGCAAAAATACGATCATTATTGAGTGATGTAATACAAGATAATACATCACAATTTGTTTGACTTTTAATTAGCATTTTCTGATACATTAATTTATTGAATGCACAATCTTTATTGTTAATTCAATATTGACTGATTCACCGGAAAAACACTTCAATAAAATACACTAATATTTATATTTCAAAATAGAATTTGAAGGATCTTCAGAAGACGTGGCAGTTATTCACAGATGTGATCAAGATGGTGCTTAAGAGAATCACAAATGTTATTAACAGCAATTATTTTGGCTTAAGCAAAAATACTTCTATGGTAATTCTCCTAAAAATTCTATCACAGGAAATGACATCAGTGAGTGATCAAATTTATTAGAAGATGAAGTTAACAAAATGGTCCAAAATCATGCAGATAATCTATTATTTCATTGTTATTTCAATGATTTAATAGGATAATTACATCTATTTGAACTGCTGATCGAATTCGGAACACCAAGCAGCAATGGAGCATCCAATAAAACACCATCCATCGGTCAAAAAAAGAACAATTTGCTTCCCAGATTCACGAGAAAATTACTAATATTTCTGCGTCAAGTTTGGTTTACTAGATCGAAGGTACCGGTAATGTTTGCCATTCAACGAACATGGTGGTATAGTCAAGTTAGGGCTGTTACGGACATGCTATGAAGAAATATCAGAACGTCCTTTCCTGATCTCCCTCGTGTTGTCAAGCAAGAGTTGTTGCCCCTGGTTCTGTGACTGGTGCATGATGTTTAGCCACAAAGAATGGTGCTTTTTCTTCAGTCAGATCAGTTTTTCTTTCATATTTGGATACATCTCTCCTGTCTCTTTCTTTATAAGTGGATGATTTTTTCTTCAGTTTTGCAACTTTTACTTTTACAGGAGGGCCCGACAATCTGCCATAGACTGTGAACTCTTTAAACTTTACAGCTGTCTGTGGGACACTATGGGGTGTCCACATATAGTGCTTTCATTTTATGTATTTTGCTTGATAAAAGTCTCTATATGTGATCATTTGAATATTAGCATGATAAGAGGAATTAATGCCTTTAATTCATTCATACACTTTTACCAGTAGTGAAAATTGGAAATTTTACAAGTATTCTCTGAGTTATTTTTGTTTCATCCAATCAGAAGAAGGCAATTCATGTGCTGGTCTGTGAAAATCAGTTGACCAATCAGACGAGCTATTAGTTGACTTCTGCTATGTTGATTGATGTCCAATCACATACAAGCAGGTCATGTGACTACCGGAATCAACAGAAATGACCAATCACCGGAAGACCAGCTGTCATGTGACGACTTGTAATCTTGGCACAGGAGTAGGTGGATTGTTCATGTGTTTTTCTAAATTTTCATATTCCTGTACAAGGGAGTTCAATGATTCCAGGCTCTCCGCAAAGTCGGACAGTTCCATCCCATCCACATGTGTGTAGTGATGTATATGAGCCTGCAGAAAAAATCTCAAGTTAAATACTTTCAAGAGAGCAGCTGATAAACTTGGACCTTTAACCTTATCTGGCCTGGGGAGGGGGGGGGGGGGGGGCTGAATCAACAACATATTTGTACACTTCCCTGTTTACATAACAATAGACAATTGTCAAAATTTCACCACTTGTGACCTCTCTTTTTCTGCTCTGTTATCATGTGCTTACACTTTACTTAATGATTGCTTTACTAACTAAATCAACCCGCAGACATGTAAATGTAGATTTAATATTCTTTCTTTTCCCCCCAACAACCGTTGAAATTTTGCTAGTTTGCTAGACTGTAGAGGACGTGAAATATAAACCATAAAATGCACTGCAATGTAGAAGTTTTGTTCATTCTTCAGACTTGCTAAGCATATTCGTGCAACAGATTTTAAAAGAGAATCCAGTGCATCATGGGATATCGGTATCATTCAGTTTTGAAGACCTTGATTGGCCAATTCAAATTTTCAAAATGTAATCGGCTATTTTCATTGGCTTGTGGATATCCAGCCAATCAGAGTGTCAGTAAAGGTCCATTCAGAGTGGAGAAAAACACTGACCTTCCTCTTGTAAAGTTTGACAAATCTTGAGCGGAGGTCGGAGAAGGTGTGACGCACACACGTGTTGTTAGCGAGAGTCAGTAGTGAGTACGGCTGGCCAACAGGGGGCACTGCACACAGCCCTGTTTTCCAGCCCTCCTGGTTCCAGTGTATGAACTTCAGCGACGGCTTCAATCTGCCAAATAAAGATGATAAAATGCAATAATCACATCAAAAATGGTAATTTGTAACTAGCTCTTGAATCATACCAATTTGAGCTTAAAGTGTAACTGTGGTACTTCTGTAAGTGTAACTGTGGTTCTTCTGTAAGTGTACAACATAGTCAAGATAAAGATATCTAAACATCAAAAAGATTTAATAAAGATTTTCTCCAACATTTTACTCGTAATCTGTTTCAGAGGATTGAAAAAAACTGCTTTCTATGGCAGGGAGGAGGTCTTCTGATGTGAGTAATGATGTTAACAATGCCATATTTGGAGCATCGTGCACTGTCTGCATTGCGACATGGCTAATCAATCCATTATAACGTAACAAGTTCCAAGATGCGCATGACTACACTGTGGCTGTGCACTACAATATAACATTAATAACTTTGAATTAGTTGAAATTAAAGTCGAAAAACAAGAATCAGGGTATAAATCCAATAATTTAGAAAATTATATTTAATATGATAAAAACTTGCAAAAGATTGACGGTTACACTTTACATGCTTTAAAGATTATTTTCTTATATTCAGTCTTTCAATGACATCTTGTTACTCCGCACACCACACTGAAGTGAATAGTAATCCTTTCCAACTTTCAACAATGATGTTCATTTAGTTCAGTAATTTAAATTTTCATTATCCGAAACTAAGGCTTGATTTCCAATCAGAAGGATTTCACAAGGATTTTTTTTATCAACCTTTTGCCTATAACAAGATTTGTAGGCGAGAAGCAATTTATATATAGTTCCATAACATTAATTTTATTAAAGTTAAAGGTTAAAGAGGGAGAAGGTGAATATCTATGGTCTAGGGGAGACAACTTTTGATATAAGAATTTGAAAACAGTGAAAATTTGATTGGGTCCACCAAATTTGTTTCACCATCTGATTCATTCTAAATGACTTGAGCCTGGGTTTTGAAAACTTACTTTCTTTCCCTCATTAGGGAAACAACTACAATCAGATGTATGTTGACATTTCCTTCAAAATGGACAATTCATGTGTCATAAAGTCACATATGCATGTCTGCTTCTCTCCCCTTAATTACATTTGGCAGCCACAAGATACTCAGACAGTTGGTATAATAATGATGAGATGTTGCTTAAGTGACGACTATAAGGGTTGAGCTGTCAAATACAGGTCCCGTCAGCATTTCCTCATAACGAATTGCAATTTTATACACATAGGAGCAATGAATCACAAGAAATTCAATATTGGAAAATCTACATTGAATGAATGGATCTCTGAAACTCGGTGATCAGTTGGATTTTCTTCAGAAGCCAATGAAAATGCCGGATTTCCACTTGGAAATTTGAATTGACCAGTTAGATGTTCTAAAACTGGAAGACATTCCATGATGCACTGTTTTTCTATTAAACCCCATTCTGCACCAAGAATGTACAAGAGACATGATCAACCCTAGATGTCTTTGGTGATGTCAGAGTGACGTCGTGGCCATGGTCAGCCTCGAGCAGCTCTTGGCGGCAATGATGTGACTGAGTGCCGAGTTTCTGAGAAAGGCTTGAGGCTATCGCCTACTATGGCAACCGGGTCTCTTGTGACATTATCAAATTAACATTTGCACTACGTGCCATAAATGACACCATGACAGTTGATCATTCAATGTGATATGGAACCAGCCAAGAACCACAAAACAGTTATCTTCCTTACCTTTCAATATTCCGTCGTATATCAGATATCTCCACATTACCTCTCACCATCAGAGCACAGGCCAGATAGAGACTATGTTTGGGGTCTGTTCGTAACAACTGATGATCCTTGGAGAAAGCATCTGTAAACATCTGGTCCAACCTAACAATTAGACAGCAAGACATTTAGCCCACATGGATAGAATCTGTACTATTTATACCCCCCGACACGTAGTGTAGGGGGCGTATACTGGTTTCAGCTTGTCCGTCCGTCCGTAACATTTCGTTTCCGGAGCATAACTTGACAACCGCTACTTGGATTCCTCTCAAATTTGATATGCAGCTGCCATACCATGAGACCTCGCTTGGGATTGCGTTTAGCGCATGTGCGTCTACAGGTGGCGCCACCTAGGGTCAAAAGTTTCTCATGTCAGTCCGTAACATTTCGTTTCCGGAGCATAACTTGACAACCGCTACTTGGATTCCTGTCAAATTTGGTATGCAGCTGCCATACCATGAGACCTCGCTTGGGATTGCGTTTGGCGCATGTGCGTCTACAGGTGGCGCCACCTAGGGTCAAAAGTTTCTCATGTCAGTCTGTAACATTTCATTTCCGGAGCATAACTCGACAACCACTACTTGGATTCCTCTCAAATTTGTTATGTAGCTACCTTACCATGAGACCTCGCTTGGGATTGCGTTTGGCGCATGTGCGTCTACAGGTGGCGCCACCTATGGGCAGAATTTTCTCAGTTGGTCCGTAACATTCCATTTCTGGAGCATAACTTGACAACGGCTGATTAGATTCTTCTCAAAGTTTGTATGTAGCTGCCATACCATGAGACCTAGCTCGGGATGTCGCATATGCGTCTACAGGTAGTAAGTTTAATATTTCGCTTCCCATTTACTTCCTTTTCCTCTTCAATGTGGTTATCCAGATGACAGTAATTCGCCTATCTGTTGCAACGGCCCATTTCAAGTCTACACGGTTCTAGTGGTAACAACAGTTAGGTAAAACACTATATGCCTGCATAATCCCATTCTCAACAATCATTATTAACATCAATTTTCAGAACAATCCATTAAACTTATCTGAGTATCGTCACGACACATGCATAGACAATCCGTTAACCGCATTCCAACCAAGCGAGGTCTCATTGTCTACTAGTTACATACCGTGCCGCCACCCAACGCATTCTAAATGAACTTACCCGTAAACTACTATAACATGTATACTTATATTCCACTACAAATACTCGTCAATTTCTATCAAATGTGCATCGGGGGGTATCTTGTGAGCGTGCTTACTGATCATTTCTACCGCCACAATCCCATTTACATTTACAAACTTGTGAAACGTTAACCACCCCCATGTATCTATGCCCTTACGGGGGGTATCTTGTAAGCAGCCTTACTGATCATTTTGATCAAATGTGTGCATCCCTCAGACTATGCTCTAGTTATCTCAGTTTTGTTTCTCCCACATTTGGCTGGCCCCGCATACAACATTGTAGTATACTAGATCAGTCAAGTTGAAAACTTGATAGGAAACTTTGATAGTGCAATTATAGTGTTTTATTTTATGCATTAACTTTCATATCAGATGGCTTAAATAGAAAGATTTTCTGTTCCATTTAAACCCCAAGTTAATTTTCCCAGTCGATCTGTTATTTATAGCTTTTTTTAGGTTTTTTGTGGCTATTATAGTACATTTATTCCATCGGAACAGTAAATTTGGAATATTATGCAGCAGACTTCGATTCCCAACGAGAAACATTGACATAGGAGCTATTTGAAAGTGTACGACTGAGATAGTATAAATAAAATGCTCACTCCATCGACCCAGTCAAATCAAATCTAAGAGTTTTGCCTGGGACTGTTTACCCCAGTACATGGGTATGGTGGGTGGCAACTGCAGTTGTTGGATATGGATGTCGAGTCATTTGGTTATTGTTTTGACAGCGGACTTCATTGATGTCATCCGATCTCAAGTTCAAAGGCTTCTCTCCAGTGAGCTATGTTTATTCCTCACCCACTGATTAAAATTGCCATTTTCTAAAGAGGTGTGATAGTAGGAAATTTTGATTGGCAGAAACCCGAGGAATCAAGTCCATGGGAACAGCTGATTGACTGGAATTTATGAATGAGTGTGTGAATGGATTTGAATTACGATTCAATGCAAAATCAGACTGGAATTAATGGCTGGCATACAAAGCTGTACAGGTGATAATAATGGGGGTATTGATCTGGTGACTGATGGCCAGACCTGTATAGATGAAAAAGTGACTGAATTGGATTTCACATCTTTTTCATAAATTTTTCGGCCATATCACAGCGATGTGCATACAATGAGACAGAGCGGTCCCAATGCTGACATTATACAGTTCTGCCCTCACCATGCTCACTGAAGAACGATATCCTGACACCAGGCCTACCCGTCCTTGATCTATCCTCTTAATACCGAGCACCAAGTGAAGCAGACCCTTTGTAAATGATGAACGCCAGGCATATTTAAAATACAATCTGATGAAGTATGTATCTGTGAGGGTCAAGCTTTAAAGTAGATGTCGACAGTGAAGAAAATAGATTATCGATTGAATGAAAATATTTGTGAATCTGTTACAAACCTCCTGGGCGGGAGCCTGATATCAGATACATCATACAGAGGTGTTTGACTTGAGACCAGGTACTTGAGCTGTGGGAATGGTACCAGATTCATCGTTATCTCGTTTAAATCCACATTCAGGGAACCCTCAAATCTAGCCGAGCTGTAACAGTGTAAATAATACCACAATGAATAGTCTGTTATCAAAAACATTATTATCATCCTCTTCAAAACTTTACATAAAAGATATTCAGTTCAACATTGGTATGGGCAGCATTATTCTAATTTGTTTGAATTTTTATCACACTGTGGTATATTTCTTATCAATGAGATTTTTTGGACTGAAGAATACACAGCTAATAGGGAGGGGTAGAACTTTCTGGGGATCTGTTATATGTGGTTTTTGGAAAAAGTTCACATTGAATATTTTCTCGAAGGCATGTCTCGAGCAAAACAACAACTGCCAGTCTGCAAATTTTGACACGTAATATAATTACTGCTCACCTGGTCATATTGAGTAGCATATTGGCTACAATGTTGTTCATGGAGTCAAAAGGTTTTTCTTCTGCAGGTTTGGTTATCCCCCCTTGACTGGCAGAGATGGCGCTGCTTGCCTTAGCACTCCCCAACCCTGAACCATAAGTCCGTTTACCTGTCTTCACTGATGGAATAGCCTGGGATATTTTGTTGACGATATCGACCAGCGCCTGCAAAGAAGCATTTTAGCTAATGATATGTGAAAAAATCCTTGATTTTGCCAAGTAAAAACATGTATGCTTAAAACACAACCAACACATTTTTTAATTCTCTAATGAACATTATTAATGATTCTTTCTAATTTTTGCCTTGCAGCTTTGATCAATTTTGATAGATATTTGTGCTGTACATGGTAAAAATAAAGGGAAAGTTGGTAAATTTTATTTATGTTTGAAAGCTAGAAAAGATGAATTTTTTTCCACTTCAATACACTATACCAGCATTAAAGTAATCCCACAGGTGGGGGATTCCAACGTTTGAGAAAGTGTAGAAACATCCCATTTCTGTCGCTGAAAGCAGACCTGATTTTCTATAGGTAATACACAATCAGCATTGTCCGTCAACTCTCTCATAGCCAGAACACTGTTGTAAGGGGAGGTAACCACATCATCCTCTGCTGAAGGGTAGACTGCGGTTACAAACCTGATGCAGAAAAAGTGATCTTGACATAATTCACTATTAATTGTACATTTGTAAACGGCCCTCAGTTGATGCTGGGTCGACATCGGGCCTTACAGACTAGTGTTTTGTGTTAATTGCCGTCATTTACATCTGACGACGATACAGCTCACCAATCTCCAATGTACGGGTTGTCACAGCGAAACAGCTCACCAATTACCAGTATGCGAGTTGTCAGAGCATTTCCATCATAGCTGTCTAGATTTGTATCTAATAACGCTTGTGCCGGTGCTAGGGGCCGTGTGATCATATCATCCATGTTGCCACATGAACAGGTACAATAACATGGTGTACAATGTCTCACTCAGACATCCCTGGTGTAGGCTACAGTGTCTCACCCAGACATCCCTGGTGTACAGTGTCTCACCCAGACATCCCC